>JAEMWC010000120.1:685000-722500 GCA_016490735.1 Pachyseris speciosa | reverse complement strand
TCCTTGCGTTATCTTCATATTAGCAATTAATCATATTCACACATCATTCATAACTTCTTACTCAAAGGCTTACGCCGTACGGGTGCGCCATTTCGATCGCGCTGCTTTAAAGCTCTGGCTAAACGAGGCAACAATGTTACGGCAACAATTTAAGCTCGCCCATGTTTCCACGATGTTAAAGTTCAGAAACATTTTTTGTTGCTGCAACAATGTTTCCTCGGTTGGCTAAACGGGAAAACATCGTGGAAACATGCGCGAGCTTGACTTGTTGCCGTAACATTGTTGCCTCGTTTAGCCAGAGCTTTATACTCGAGTCACTAGCAGATCACTCAATCTTCCAACCATGAAACTGTACGGCCAAAATAACAACCACGAAAACGGCCAAATGAAGAAATAATTCATCAAGATAATGAACGAGAACTTTTAAAATTTCAAGCACTCAAAACACAGATATCCAAACACCACCGGCCATTTTTCAGTGTTTAGATATCTAACGAAACACTCTTTCTCGTGTTTCGTGTATAACAACAAGTGGCTCAGTTCTCAGTTAAATTTCATTTTTAAACTCAAATCAACTTTATCAGCACAGATGCATTTTGCCCGTACTTGTTACAAGGTCGTCACCAATGTTATGCTAAGCGTTACGTATCAATACTAAGCTGGTTTCTTGTCCTCAGTCTGACAGCGCTGATCACCTCAAGTGTGATTTGGTCGCAGCCTTCCAAAACAAGCTTTCTTAACTTTGGCCAAAGGGTTTCGTCATCTTTACCGTACCACTCGACAAGTGAGGCATCTGAGATTTCCACACACCCGCTTAGATCAAGAGTTTCGAGAACAGGAAACATGCCAGCTAAGTCTCTTAAGTCAGCGTCGGTAATGAGAGTCGCGCCATCTAAATTCAAGTGGCGCAGCGTCTTCCCAACCGATACGGACAGGTCATAAAGGCCCTCTCCCGTCAAATCAGACCAACCAACAAGGTCTAACCTCTCCAAGTTTTCTAAATTGTGAAAAATTTGTGCAAGACATTCTTCCTTAGTCGATGACTCGTTTAAATTTAGCTCTCGTAAAGCTGGTAGTTTGGTCAGTACTGGAGCGATGTCAGGGAAGTCACAGCAACTAACGTCCAGGCTGGTAAGGCTTCTGTTAGGCTCAGCACCTGGGAACGCCCAGGAGAGTACCATCTCTGCTACCCATGGATAACACGCAATCACATCTAACGATGTCAAACTTGAAAACTGGGTGGAGTTCATCTCACCATCTAATAACAAATATAACAAGGAAATGCATGTGACTGTAATCTTAAAAGCAACATATTGATAGCCCACCAACAACTTGCCGGCAAGTCACTTACTCAAAAGGTAAGCGACAGCCATCCGGTTATCAGCCAACTATCGGCCGACACTTTTTAGTAGACTGTTGGCGGTCTGCTGGGCGACTGTCATCAGTTGTCCAAAAAATTGTTTTGCTGCGTATCACTCGAGTTAAATGATGCTGAATGAAAGTCTTTTGTTTCTGTCCGAGTGCTCAGTGAGAAACCGTTCATTAACAAGCAGACGTTTCGGGAATTTCCCTTCATCAGTGATAGTTGGTAATGACAAACGTTCTTAGTAGGCATGTAAACATGTCGCGTGCACGCTGTTCAAAAATAAACAATCGAAACACGTATGCGTGCGCTTGGCGAGCACAAATATGACGTAAAATGAAAAAGACTATGTTGTCTCATGGAAATTTCAGAATTCAAACTCGATGTTAATTCCATAAGTTACCAAGGTTTTGTGGCGGAATAATTATCAGTCCAATTTCATCCCACTGTCTCCTGGCAGTTCCTCCCATCACTTGCTTGAACACAGATATTGACATGTCATGAATGGAGCTGTGGTCCGGTAGGTTAAAATGTTCGCCAACGGCTCCGTTTTGGCACCGTTGGTGTTGTTGGTAACCTTTCACGGAACGAAGACGCTCGCCGAATCTATCTGCGAGTCTACGACCAGTTTCTCCACTGTAGCTAACTTTGAAACGGGTACAGGTGATTCCGTATATAGCACTGGTCGCAGTGCAGCTGTCAGGCGTTCTTTGAGGTGCACAACTCCGTTCACGTGGTTAATGGTGGTAAACCTGTCCGGCATCTGGGTCGTTGGCAAGGAAATATTCCTACTTGCTCTTGTTCTTGGCGTGAGAAGAGGTGCCGTGAAAAAGGATATCTCGAAGATTAGTGTCCCGCCGATAAACGCACATCAGCGTGGTCGTGAAAAAATCCTTTGTGTGAGGATCGTCGGTCAGGATTCCTAAGTTTCTAAACATAATTTTCTTCACTTCCTTTCATGTCACGTCATATGTCCCCTCCCCAGGCGCGCGCATTTGTGTTTTATTCGTTTGAATTGTTTATTTTTTAACAGCGTGCACGCGACATGTCTACAGCTCTACTACGAGCGTTTGTCGTTACCAACTAACACTGATGAAGGGGTTGTTACCAAAATGGCTGACTGTTGATATACGATTTCTCAGCAACGGACAGAAACAGAAAAACGTTCATTCCTCTGTCGGCAATTGACCGACTGTTGGCCGACAGGTTTATAAGGAAACTGTTCCTCAAGTTTCTCCCACACCTCAGCTATTTTACGGTTGTAGAGATTAGAAGAGTGGACATTTTAAGAATTATTTCGTATTTTTGCAAACCACGCAAGGGCAAAAATTATCTGTAAAACATAAAAAGGCATTCAATGGACGCATTCTGTTCGATCTATTGACTATTCTGAAAAAGCTTTAAGTAATAATGGCAAGAAAACCATCTTGAAAGTACAAATTGCTTAACTATTTACGGAAGTTGATCGGAAATCGCTCACGTTTCCGTACCCCATTACAACCATACGCGACACAAGCTTCGCTTTGGGCTTACTGATCACACCTATGAATGAGTAATAATCGTGGATTGGTGAATGCGTCAGTCGAGTATTTATTGCTGCGGTAGTCTGATCCCAAGAACTCAAAAAACAGAAATGAAAAAGGATCTGTATGTTTGCCTTTTTGTTTGGGCTTAAATTAACAAATAGTTTCCATTTAATCAACTTTCTCATGTTTGGGGTCTGACCAAAATTACTAAACAGGAACAATAACAACAATAAACAGCAACAATTGGTGTGGCTAAAAAAAGGGGAAGTGGGTGACAAAGTGCTCCACTGAGAAAAACTTACCACCAGGGTGGTACACACACCGGTATGGAGGGAGTTGGGCCTCCTCCCAGGGACGACTGTGACCATTCCTGGGTAGAGAGAAAGGAGTTTGGCCTCCTCTCCGATTGGAAGGAGTTGGGCCTTCCACTGAGCTAGATGGAAGGTGCACAGACCGATATAGAGGAGGAGGGAGTTGGGCCTCCCCTCTGGGTCAGCTGTGAGCAATCATAGGCCTCCCTAGGGCCCCCACTAACCTATATGTATATCCCAGGAGTACAAAATGTCGAGTCTATGGGGGCAAAAAGTGTGACGAGAGTAGCACTTCATCCCCATTCCCGGCTTTATTGAAAAACGCAACTGTTTCACACTAGAAGTACAAGATAGAGACAATTACCAAAATTAACTAAAATAGATTCCACAGCCTTACATCAGGTTGAAACGCAAAACTGTAAGGAACAACGTGTTGACATATAAGGTGAATTTGACTATAGAGTAGGCGGTAGACTTCGCTACACAAATTATTGTCTGGTACAAAGATTTAATATATACCTATATAATTGAAGGGCTTGATGGAAAACTATGCTAAGTGGATTTTTGGGAGTTTTTTTTTTTGCTCCAAAATTGCTGTTTTTTTTGCATACAGGCTTGTTTTTATGTGGTTAACATTGCCTTGTATTCTTTTTCGCTGCTTTGCGCTTAGTCTTCGAGAAAACACGGGCCAAAAAACGCGTTCACTAAAAATCCACTTAGCATAGTTTTCCACCAAGCCCGTCAATTATATAAACTTAGATATGCATATTACTATTGATTGTTGACAACATGCTACATATAAGTGTTTGAGAAGTCCTATGTCCAGTGATGAAAAAACAAAAATAGAATACAATGGGTGGATGGGAGGGAAATTGAAAAGAAAAAACTTCACAAGGTATTGTTGTCCGTTCGTTAGAAAAGAGAATGAACGAAGCACATGTAATGCGAGCAAAGGAACCTAGAAGAGTGCCATGTGATTGGTCAAAAAACAATGAAGAATTCCTAGGGCTCAGCTCACGTGGGATGGCACGTGAAAATCACTGAACAGAGTACAAAGCTCAAACAAGGTCTTTGATTAACTAAAATTTATTTCTGGTCATCAATAAATCGTGATTTAATAGGCAGTGCATGTGTACTCTGATAACGTGCGGATCAAAAACTGGTAAGAGCTGCAGGCGAGTAGCGTGACTGATGTTCTTTCCACGTTCTGATGCCCTCTGTACGTTATCAGAGTATCAACGCACTGACAAATGGAACCTGTTTTATACACTTTTTATTTTCACTTTTCGGTTCATGACGTCATTCGTGCGTCTGTACTTTAATCACAAACTCATCTAGACCAATCAAAACGCGAGAATTACACCGTCCACTGTATACTAACAAATTCATGTGTCACTTCACGGGTCCAGTTTTAAATTTAAAATCACAAAGATTTCAGTCTTTTTCTTTTTTTTTTTCCTGTGCAGCAAAATGCACAATACAATTACGTGGCGGTGTTTTGATTGGGCAATGCACAATAGAAGGCACGTGGCGGTGTTTTCATTGGCCAACGCACAATAGAGGGCAGGTGGCGGTGTTTCATCGTAGTCCAAAGTGCAAAGTATTGCATCATTATTGCACCATCAAGAGCCTTGAGCTACGTGACTCATAAATCTCTTTCTGTTCAGCCTTTGGGGGACTGTCTTGCTTTGATTACTGAGGATGTTGCGATATCTTTGTTAAATTGTGAAAACTTTAATCCAGTAGAGTTTGTCCGCGTGAAAAGGTTTGCTGACTTTAAGATAAGGTTGGAAGCCTCGAACGTGCTGTGAGTATCGACTCTAATTAGAACGTTGTGACAGTTCTATATTTAGAAAATCGCAAAGTTGTTTTAATGTAATTTGATCCGGAAGATATCACAATTCGATCGCTGTGACAGTTTGCGAATTCTTGGTTTTCACGTGACGTCAGGAAAAAACTAAAATTAAACATTTAGATTTTTTACCTTCATCTGGTAAATGACATTTTAAGGATATATCTGCTGACCTGTTTTCAGCCAAGTAACACGCTTTGTTTTGAAAATAAATCAGTTTGAATTTCGAGTTTTTTTGACAATGCGCGACATCTGGATTGCTTCTGAGAAACATGTCACATACACGAAAACGATTCGCCTTGCGTTTTCGAGTTCTGAATAACCAACATGTTGAGAGAAGTGTCTACACGAATGTTTTCAAGCTTAGCAGAGAGAAAAAATATTTTGAGAGAGCTAAATTAAACTCCAGATGTTGCCACTTAATTTGGGGTAAACAACGACAGCTGACAACGAATATGGATGGCAACTCTCAAAACAGTTTAACGTGCTGTGCTCGTGCGCCGTGAACAAAAAGGCCTTGTGCGAACCCAAAAGCAAACCATTAGCCGGATAGTTTTCGAGAATCAGAAAGCGTGCGTCCTTCTTCTGCATCACAAAAATATCCCGAGTAAACGCTCATAGAGCATCTTGTTGTATAAATGCCTGTACACTTTTCAAACGATAAACCCTACCCACCTGAAGAAATCGACCCTCAGCAGTAAATATCAAGAACAAATACTTGTAGACGGGTGTAAGAAATGTAGCATCTGCTCTCAAGTGTTTTTAGTTGTCATTAGATTTAAATTAGTTGTAAACTGAAATTCTTAAAGAGTTATAAAGTTCTTAATGAGTTATTTAATTGCAGAAAGTGCTCTAAATTAGTGTAACTTCATGTTTATGTTTTTTGTAATAGTGCTCATCACCGTCTTTTGTAAGGAAATTACTGCAATTTTTATTCTATTTTATTATACTCATCTTTATTAGTGTCTCCAATTAGTTTGCAAAAGCTAAACGCCGTTTACACTTTAATAAAGTCTGACTACTTCTACTTCTTGAGCGAGTTTAACAACTGCGTCTCAAAATGGAGGTTGGGTGCCTGAGACATCCAGGAGCTTCCACTATTGGCCGCAAGCTCCTAGATGAAGACTGCTCCCATTGCTGGCAAATCCTGGCAACCCAGCCATGAGCGCCCTCGCAGTAAAAGGAACAGGCACCCGTCACACTGTCGAAACAGTGGAAAGAGGGAGGGAAAGGGGTGGGAGGAGAACTGCCTGGGCGATGAGCTGCCATGCAAAAGCAATTGTAAAAAACGCCAGAGGGAAACGCCTCCTGTACGCAACGCTACAATCCACAAGCAAATGGAATTACGACACATAGGCACATGTGTCGACACCGCTGACTACCAAGGGAACGCAAGCGCTCTTTGTTGTTAACTCCGTTAAATTGCATTTAGAGATTTGGATTGTAAGACCAAATGGTGACGTTTGCCCCCTTTCCAGAATACCCACCTAATATGCTGCAATACTTATCCGTTACAACAAGTTCAAGTGGGCTTCGTCCCAGACAAGTTCCAAAGAATTTAAAAAGGATGACTTACCTTCCACAAACTCTTCAACAAAACCAAGGGACAAAGTCTGCAGCTGTGGATTTTTATTCATAATTGCGTTGAGACAGGACCTAAAAAGTTCCCTAACATGAAACAGTGAAACACTGGTAAGTTTGCCAGAGCAACAAAGTGCTCGCTGCAAATCACTTCCCATCTGTGAAAAGAGACAAAGGATTAAAAGTGGTCACTTGGTGCAAGTAGTTTCTCAGAACAACTTACAAGGTGCTGTTAAACCAAAGGTTAACACTAATGCTGATGTCATAGTATTGAGGACTACGTGCTAGGCGCTGGTGCTACAGTAGCTCTTAAGTGCTTTGTTCTGCAAAAACTAGTAGACTTGACTACCAGATCTTATGTATGGATGCATCTTAAGTATTAAAAAGAAACACTGAAGTTGTCAAAAGTAAAACTGATCGATGCAATCTATTTTATTGTATCATGAAGTACATGTATGACTTATTATTCGGGATACCGGAAAGGTGTACCGAGTTATAAATCATGTTAAATTTCAGTTGTTTGTTTTCCTGTGCAGCAAATACACAAGAGAGAGCACGTACATGTAGTGGTATTTTCTTTGGTGATTGCACAACAGAAAGGACGTGGCGTCATTTACGTATTTAGCGAGGAAAATTCAACTGCGAATAAAAATATGTGCTTAGCGCTAAGTACAACATAATTACTATTAGTCAAATGTTATCGGATCTGTTGTCGGTACGTTGAATGACAAGCCTTGCCACAAACAAATAGTAGCCACTGTTTACTGTATTTTGTCAGTTCAGATAACAAATTTGCTAGCCGCCAAGGAGACTACAATTTGCATAAGCGTGTGTAATCTGGAACCTTCACTACCTAACCTTGTGAGTGCCCAAGGTTATACAATCCAGTTCGAAAGACCTATTTTTCCTGCACACATGTTTGTAAAGTCCTGCACATTTTATCGCTGAATTTAAGAAAGGTTGGAAGCCTTGCACGTGCTGCGTTTATCGGTCGATCGATCGATCGATCTATCGATTGAAAAGTTCGAAATATCATAGCTCGAACGCCGTGTAGTTCTATATTTATAGCTTTAGAGGTAAGCAAACAAATAAACAGACCTATTTGTGTTTGGTAATACCGTAAAAGCTCTATTAAGCACCCCCCCCCCGTCTCTAGTAAACCCCCCCTCTCTAATAAGCCCCCCGTTTGGTAGTCGGTTTTTGTAATAAGCTCCCTATCTTTAATAATTTCCCCCTTAAGTACACGAGATTTTTTTAATTATTCCCTCCTCTTCCCTCTTACGAAATCCACCTCATGCGGCCCAGTGGGTTTATTGTTAAACAAATATACACTCAAACACATAATACTGTTTACTGCTCGTTATTAAATAATAAAGTTTCACTGCAGTTGTTTGAGTTTTGTACTAGAACTATACGAAGACGAAAACGGCGTATTTAAGATGTGAAATACATGTAAGACCCCCCCCCCCCACCTCTTCCCCTCCCTCCCTCTCTAAGAAGCCCCCGTTAACGAGGTCTGGAATAAAATCAGCCTCCCGGGGGCTTAATAGAGCTTTTACGGTAATCTGTTTTAAGGAGGCTCACACAAGTTTTTTTTGGCCTTGGGGTGTACCTGTTGAAATCAAAATTTCCTATAGAAGAGAAGCTTCGATTTCCTTGACACTTCAACACCTTTTCCATGTATGATCAAAGTTTGTGTTCTCATTGGTTTCCAAGGAACAGCTGTTTCCATATCGGCAATAACGCGTGGCTGCTCATTTTGAACAAAGCCAATTATCTGGAAATCTAAGTCAGACACCTCATCACGAAAATTAACGAGTGTTCAAGTGTTTATTACACAGCGTAACAAACCTTGCAGGGACTAAAATCATTGAAAGTGAAGTAAGTTGTAAAAAAGTGGAATTTTCGTTTCATTGTTTGGATATTATAACTGTTTGTCTGCCGGTTAAAAAGGAAACAAAAGTAAGGGGATACATTTACCTGTAACTTGAAAGAACGAGAGGGATATATCACACGTCCACAGTGAATTTCCTCCAGCCTTTGTAGTTTTAGCACTAAGTCAGTGATTCTACGAGAAGATTGACCCTTTATTGGTAAAGGAAGTTTCCACGTGATAGTCCCAAAGCAAAGCTTCGTGAGATTCAAATGACCACTTGAGGCAGCCTGCTCTAAAGCACGGAGGGTAGCTGTTGTTGTGCAATCAAACGACAACATTTCAAGCTGAGGTAATGCCTGCAATATAACCTTTATATGACAGTCAAATTCACCACAGTCATTAAGGATCTCCAACTTTGCAATTCTTCGCAGTTTGATTGTCTCTAACATCTGGATTTCAATCTTGCCTTTGACACAAGCCCTTGTTGTCCCCGGCATGCATATCGTGATTCCTTTCCACAAATGAGGTGCACTAAACACTTGACGGAAATGCCGGCTAACTCTTCTCATGTTTCCCAGGTCCCTAGGTCTCAGGAACTGAGCAACGTGTAAAATCACCACGTCTGGTAAATACCTTTAACACCAATAGACAAGGTGTTTTAGTATTGCTGAGAAATTTTGTTTGGAAAGTTTTGATAGAATAAACTGCAAATTCACAATGCTACACAGCCTGACTGTGTTTTATGAAGGGTGCTTACAAGAGGTTAGGCAATAATTATTGTGATCCCAAAGAGGTCAAATGAATAAACAGTACCACTGCAGCTGGGTTCGTAAGAACTGTATGAACCTTTTTGCAAAGGCTTCGGCTGAGTACAAGAGCCCCCTTCCCTCCCCCAGGACAAATACCCCAAGTTGGCAACACACACATATGCCAACACTTCCAGATTACTCTGGAGTCTTCTAGATACATCTTGCAAACATCCAGGTGTTCCACAGGGGTCATCTCATCTCTCCAAATGGTATTGATATGTACACCACAACAGACCTCATACAAAGGGAAGGAAGGTGGGAAACAAAATGCAACAAATGTTCACTTTCGTGCAATACTGCTACATTCATGCAACTGTGACGATACTGGTATAATTTCAAGCCATGAAAGGCTGTTCTCCTACTCTTAAAAATCTCATTAATTATTCATGAAGGAAATACAAAAGAAATTTATTTTTAATGAGTATCTTTATATCTGATAAAGACACGGCTAAATTTTACATCCGATTTTCTACGCAAAATAACCCAAACTCTAAATTTTAAGTGTAAAAATAATAGATACATGTACAGTAAAGCCGTTTAATAAATTTGCAATATTTATTCATGTTTTATCAAGTCCTGAACACTCGGCTGCGCCTCGTGTTTTAACCTTGATAAAACACTCCTGCTCATTTTTTTTAAAACAATGCACTACATGTATGAATAGAATGCATTCATTTATGTCTTAATGCTTATAGATCTAAGTTTGTGACTCGGTAGACTTGCCTGACCTACCAGCTATGGTGTAATGTTTCATTAACTGCATTTTACTACTTGGTAAAAGCTTTATCAAAATGATTAAAGAATTTTCACCTCAGTTGATCTATTTTAGCCTCAGCTTCATTCATGTCATAACATCCATTTGCTAAACAAAAGCCTGGTACTATCTACATGTATTTGTTGAATTGGGATACATGACTAATTTTGGACTTCTGAGTTGGGTAGAATTAATTATAGTGCTGGGATTTCTTCATAATGAGTTCTGTTCCATTCATTTTATTGGGACTTTGGCTGTACTGAATACTACATGTACACTATATGTTCATTAAAAAAGGTACTTGAAATTTGTTATAATGGGATTCATTATGCCAGAGTTCCACTGTAGCCAAAGGCAGAGATAAACAGGGATATAATCATTATTTGCATATTAGCAAAAACTAATAAGAATTGCTATGCCTGTGAAAATCATACAGTTATGAACACTACTTAGGCAGTAGTAAAAATGAATATGTGAGAATGAATATATAAATTATATGAAAATCATATAATTATGCGAACTGCGGATTAAAGAATGATTATGTGAATGATCATTGCAGTTATGAACACTACTTAGGCAGTAGTAAAAATGAATATGTGAGAATGAATATATATATGAAAATCATATATGCGAACTGCGGATTAAAGAATGATTATGTGAATGATCATCGCAGTTATGAACACTACTCAAGCAACCAGCTCCGAGTTGGCTTGTTCGCTCAGTTGGTAGAGCTGTCTGCACCGGTATTGCAGAGGTCATGGGTTCAACTCCTGTACAAGCCGGAATTTTTTTCAGGCTTTATTTTCACTACTGATTAAGTAGTGCTCATAACTGAGATGTCATTGCTCACATTTTCATAAGCATTTCTATGGGAAAAACTATTATACTTTTTGAAGCAGAAATTAAGAATACAACATCTGAGAATAAACATTTCTCACCTGTACTCCCTTGTTTGTCATTTTGTGTTTTTGGTTGATTGGTGAATTTTGTTAGAGTTTTCATTCAAAAGGCTTCAGCTACACACAACTACCGGTACATGTACATGTACCAAGCCGTTGGAACTAAACTCTAAACTATTTAAGCTTATGAACGACAATGATTATACATTGTATCTAATTAGATAATATGATATTATTTTTAATTGTTACATTGTACATGTTGTACATACTGAGCTACAGATATCAAATTTCCAGCTATTTCATCAGCTAGCCAGACAGAGGCTTATTGATCAGCTCATATACCCAATGTACCTTGCACAGTGTATGATCAATGAATGTGTCAGAAAATAAAGAAGGCTGAATGAAATTTTCCCGTGGAAAACCGGCGGCCATTAAAACATGAATCATCTTGCAGTGGAATTAGCAAGCTAGAAATACCGAAACTGGAACTGAAATACAAATGGAATTCATTGCTGAATATTATAGAAAGGCAAAGACCTGTACTGACATTGTGTTTGAAAAATTTTATTGCAGTCCTGAGAAAAATTTCCAAGCTGTTGATGTTCAGCTTGTAGCAAAACACATTTTCACGTACTGAAATACTGCAAGAGTTAAATAAAGTCAGTTAACTAAAAAGAAATGAAAAAAATATTTTCAACAACAAGTGTCAACTTCACAAGTCTGTAAATATGCTAATGGCCAGTCTATTCAAAACAAAGTGAACAACCACTACTTCAGCAAAGTTGAGTCAGCAGCATTCAACATTGGAAATCTTTCCAGCAATTGACGTCTTTTAAAAAAACTAAAAATTAAGACAACTTGAAAATGCTCTTTTACACCTGCACTCGATACAAAGTTTTAATCACCAGCTTCAAACTTTTGATCCTTCCAAATACAATGTTTTGTGAAAACAAGAAAAATTGTTCTTCCTGTTGTTTTTGTTATTGACTTTTCGGCTGTGGGACCAGTTTTTGTGCTACGCATCAGACAAATTTCAAGAAGCCATTTCTTGAAGCATAACCTGGACATTTGTGTTGCTTTATCCCTCATACATGATTGTATCTTGTTTCCAGCCAGGGTTGGTGAGACAATGTTCCAGACCATCAAAATAAACTGAAATTTTGTTTTCATTTTGATGAAATTTGCACATGGTGCCGTATGATGTTTTGATGGATTACAAATTTGGTTTCCTCTTTGTCTGAGTTCCTTTACTTCACTTTTTTGTTTAGATTCTCAGGAATGCATTGTAGAGTTTTTAATAAAACAATAAAACAATTATTTTACTTGGGCTTGCTGGATATGAAATGATTATATAACCAACTCAGCGCTATGTGCCTCGTTTGGTTATTGTATCACTTAATATCCAAAAAAAAATAACAAAACAAAAAACAAAAAAAAAACTTAATATCCAATGCACCCTCGTAGAATAATTGTTAAATATCCCCTGGGTACGTGTGCTGTTACGCCCGGTGCAAACGTCGAACTTCACATGTACCGAACCTAATACCTATTTGGGTCGACCCAAATTATTAAGTTCGACTGTTGATTCAGACGTCGAACCTAATGGTGTTGAACTTAATTTGGTAATTCACACAAAACTTTTGAGGTCGGCGGTTCTTGTTTGAAGTCTTGATGGAATCAATATGCCGCGGCAAAGCAATTCGAAAATTTGAAGCTTGTTATGCTCGCTAATGCCATCCGTGAAAATAGAAGAAGGCGGTTAACCATACAAATGGTACTACACCACTGTAGAAAGCAAGTTTTACAAATGTTTCTTTCGTTCTTCTGTTATTGATTTCATCCCAACAAGACACAAGCATGACTGTTCCTCAATCCTGTTGTCCGCGGTTTGGCAGAAACACATTTTAGGTTGACGTTATTTCATGTTTTTCAAGCGTGAAGGACAAACTCTCTCCTCTTTTACTGCCATCTTGTTTGAAAGCATGCCTTTTGTGCATGACACCTTGCTTGAACGTGTACAATTGTTGGTAAAAATAATTTATATAATGTACTTGTTAAATGTATGCATTACATTCGGCACATGTAAAGTTCGACGTCTGAATCGCAGTCGAACTTTTGCCGTTCTATTCGACTGGCAAAGTCGAATAGAACGGCAAGGTCGACCCAAATACAAAAGTGTCGATCCTAATTGATTCAAAAGTCGAACTTTAATAATAAACCTAATAATTAGGTTCGGCACATGTTAAGTTCGACGTTTGAACCGGGCCTTAGCTTCCCTAAAAAGAACGAACATTACACGACAGCTAGTGCTAACAAATAACTCCTAGTATAGTGTATACTGTTCTATGAGTATCCCTATCAAAGTATAGCGAAAGGGAAGCTTACCTTAGCGGAAAATAGTGATTCTTCGTCGGGAAGTTGATGTTCATAATGCCACTGACGTTTCACTGCTCTTGGAGACACAACTTGTATTCCAAAGATACCATAAAAAACAATAACGGCGTTTGCAACTCAAGATAGTTCACGCTACAACTTGAGTGCAGTCCGGGCCTTATACATTATACAAGAAAGCTACGCTTGTTAATTTTCTTCGTGAAAGTAAAATAACTTTCAGGCGTTCCTTCCGTAATTGGAGTTGCACTGGGAACGAGCATTCGAATTTTCAATTTGACGCTGTTGGTGGAGCAGGTGAAGAAACGTCTCATTGCGATCCATTGGTCGACTTCGAGCCGAGGTGTTTGGGAGAGCAAACTACGTGCAAAGCTACGTATCTAAACGTTAGCAGTTTAACTCGAAGACAAACCAACTTCATAGTTCATATGTGATGGAGTTTACCCAAAACCTGGAAATCCTGGAATACGAAATCCTTAATATCGAATGTGAACATGTTTGGTAGAAGTAAAGTCGCTTGGGTAACAATAAGGTCAATGATCATAGCCCTTGAAAAATTATAAGGCCAGTGAAATTTTAAAAACGGCCTGACATTTAACATAAAGTCGATCAAGCGATTAGCTGGCCAATAATGTTTCACTGACATCAATCGCGCTCTGAGAAAAGATGTGTGCGATAATTTCAGTGCCGCATAAACGGCTAACGGCCGCCTCAGGTGGTACTCTATGTCCACAATAAATCTCCCCTTAAGCCGCTGTTACACGTTGAAAGTTTTAGCTAAAACTTGTGTGCAACGGCGCTGCAGGCGTTGCGCACATCATGTAACATGGTCGGTTTCGTGAAACTTTTTCGAACTTCCGTTGCGAAACACGTTTCACGAAAAGTAGAACCTCTTTCTACTTCTGCAACGGTCGCAACGATCGCAATGGTGATAAAAAAAAAAAAGAGTTTCACCGTGTAACACCACTTCATGAAACTGGTCTCGCTCGGTCTCTCATCGCCGTTGCACACAAGTTTCAGCTAAAAGCTTCAACGTGTAACAACGGCTTTAAAGCTTCGTACCTCTCAAAACTCCACCACTCGTATACCGCAGGAATATTAAGGGATGGTTTGAGGCCTAATTTGCATAAAATCCGAAAACTATAATTACATTCTAAGCAAAATGGAGAAGATAAAATGAAATCGAATTAAATCTTCTTTGGTGTCCTGACATGTTTGCACTTGAAGTGCTTGAAATGGATTAGCCTTGTCTGCGTGTCCACATTAAATGACGGTCTTGCAATTAAGGGAAATAGGTCTCGTGACATACATACATACATACATACAAACTTTATTTGTCATGTAGGTCATTGAAAAAGGCAACTAAAAAGCTGATGTGGACCTACAAACTAAAGCGTATCTACAGAATTTAGAAATGACTCAATAACTTCTCACAGAAACAATAGGTACAACCATACAAGGCCAATTCATGATGAACTTTCAAGGTGTAATAGTTTGGCACCCGAAAAGCTTGGGTTATAGTTTGCTTTATATTCCCCGTTTTACTTTAAAGAATTTAGATGTTAATCGTCATTTACTGGTCACGTGACCAAAATTTTCCTCACTTAAACACAAAAATCCTCCTATATCTACGCAATGTTCTGGTTGTTTTGTTGTTGTTTGTTTGTTTTGTTTGTTTTGCTTTTATGCAAATAAGGTTTCTAATCATGCCTTTATATGCCTGAGACATATCATGTGTGTACATCTCCCACTCCTAGCTTGTTCGAAAGAACGAGGATGCCTATTCACGGCAAAGCAATCTGCATGCGAATGTTACAACTGTCCTAGTAACTGAATTACGTGTTTCATACAATGCAAGATGATGCTAGTCACAACAGCGGAATGCAATTATATACAAAACAGGAACATTTTGACCTTAAAACAGATTTGTTTCAGCGATACAGGCGAGATTCGGTGACGGTGGTGAAAATTTCGATCATCTTCAAATGTTGTCCTCTATCTGAGCTCGGGTGGAGTACTTGACCCATGTTTAAGATGCCGCTGGGGATTTGAAGCCCTAACCCTGATTTGGACAAAAATAACGTAACGCCGATTTTCACCGACAAATACCCATCGCACATCAGTATTCCCGAACCACGCATTAGGCAAGCTGAAAGCCAGAGGTTTCTTCTCATACCATTATATTTGAGTACGTCCAAAACTCGAAGCGCTGGACCAGCATTCGAAGGTCGAGCTGGATTATCGTGTACTGGCTTGTAACAGTCACGCCGTTTGGTCCTTTCTGATTGCATGATAACAAACAATGCCCTTTCATAAATTTGTACCGTTGGAGGGAAAGCGCTGGTCTGGTAATTCTCGCCCACAATTTCCGCTCCCTCGCGTTTCGCGCTCGCCACAAGATGCATATGGATGAAGGAAAGAAAGAGGGACTAGTCGCAGTCTAAGTAACGTGGAGTAAACAAATTAGTCGAAAAGAGAGCGCCGAGCAAAGAACCCAGTAAACAGAAAAACTCACTTCAAATTACTTAAACTGAATTGAAGTCACTTCAAGTGTACGGAAAACTAGGGTTATTTTGATCTAACTAAAACGTTTTAGGCGCTCATCCCTTTCTAGTTTCAACAGTCCCAAAATACTTATTTTATGTGTATTTGCCGGTTTGTTTCATTGTTATTCTTTATAGTTTTTTTTGTACGTAATTCAGTGTTTATTGAATGAAAGCAGGTTATATGCCCTTGAACCACCAGAAGCGCTCATGAGTGAAACCGGCCAACCTTATCCACCATCTGAATGTAGACAATAAGCAATGGAATTGAAAATAGCGGGATCGATTAATGTGCGAGGATTAGGGGACCGGTTCAAGCGATGAGAGGTGTTTAATTGGTTACGAGCAAAACAAATGTTTATCTACTTCATTCAAGAGGCCCATTGTACCACGGAAAATATGCACGACTGGATAGCCTAATGGGGATATCAAGCCATGTTTAGCTGCTGCTCTAGCAAAAAGGCTGGCGTTAAGATACTTTTCAACAACAGTTTTAGCTTTAAAATTATGAAAACCTTTTCCGACCCCATGGGACGCTTCATAAGGTGCGATTTAGCAACAAACGGAAAACATTTAACCCTGGCAAATTTATATGGTCCAAACGAAGACGATGCAATATTTTTCACCTCCTACTTTGATCATTTGTCGGATTTTAAATGTGAAGAGATAATAATTGGAGGCGATTTTAACTTAGTACTTGACGTTGAAAAAGATAAAAAGGGCGGCCTTGTCAAGAGTCATCAAAAGTCATTAGAAGTCACTAAAGCCTTCTTCAAAGACTTAGATCTAATCGATGCGTGGAGGGTGCTACATCCCGATCTCTCCAAATTCACGTGGCGACAAAGACGGCCTGAGGTTCACTGCAGGCTTGATTTTTTTCTCGTTAATCAGAGCACTTTTTGTAACATCAATGAAGCCGATATCATACCAGGATATAAAGCGGGTCATTCTATGATCTCCTTGATTTTCTCTGTGCATTCCAATATTAGAGGTCCAGGTTTCTGGAAACTTAATACTTCTTTTTTAAAAGAGACCGAATACGTAAGTCAGGTTAAATCAACTATACAGGAAACTAAGGAAGAATATGCAAATGTCGATTCTGTTGATCCCAGCTTGCTATGGGAAATGGTGAAACTGAAAGTGAGAGAGACATCTATTAATTTTGGCACTGAAATAAAAAGAAGAAAATGGCATCAGAGCAGAACGAAATCGAACAGTCAATAGCAATTTTAGAAAAACGTATATCTGACGCTTCAGTAGACGACTCTCAAAAACAAAATTTGTGGGCGCAACTAGAAACAGGAATTAGAAAGAATAGTTGAATACCAAACAAAAGGCGCGATTTAGCGATCGAAATCTTTATGGTATAATGAAGGGGAGAAAAACACGAAATATTTTCTGAATTTGGAAAAGAGACTCTGTAAACAAGCGACGATAGCCCAGCTCAAAATTTTATAGATGACAATGCGTTTGCTCTCACAGATAAAGAGATATTAATGCATGTGAGAGAAATCTTGGTTAGCGCCTTAAATCATTCTTACGATGCTGAAAAGCTTTCAGTCTCACAAAGGCGTGGAGTTATCAAGTTGATTCCAAAAAAAGACACGGATCCTAATTTGATAAAGAACTGGCGACCACTAACGCTTTTAAACTGTGATTATAAGATTACAACCAAAGCTATAGCAAGCCGGATAAAAAACTATGCTCCCTAAGCTTATCTCACACGACCAAACAGGCTTTATCAAAGACATAAAGGGGATTAGTTTCTAAAGAAACTGTGGTGCTGCGTCGGTGGGGGAGTGAAACACGAAAATTTGGTTTATCAACGGAGTTGATAATGTAAATTGACCACCGTACAGGGATTCGATTAGCTGACGTTTCGAGCGTTAGCCCTTCGTCGGAGCGAATCGATTCGCTCAAAGACAGATTTATAGGTGAGAATATTAAGCCTATAGACAGTGTTATCAAATATACAGCAGCGAAAGATATTCCGGGGCTTCTCCTTTTTCTTGACTTTGAAAAACACCGAGGTCAAACTGAGTCAATATGCAGATGTACAACACTTGTTTTAGACGGTTCCGAGGATTCTCTAAAAGAGTCTATAAAGCTTTTGGATAGTTTTAGCAGGGTATCTGGCCTCAGACTCAGCAGCAGAAAAACTGAGGCCTTATGGATCGGCTCCAAAGCGAACACGCCTCTTGATCTATGTCCTGAACTACACTTCAAATGGCAAGGGGAAAAGGTTAAAACTCTTGGTGTGTGGCTCTCGACAAATCGAGATATAAATAATGTCTCAGAATTACAATGAAAAGCTTGAAAAAGTAAGAGCGATCTTAGGCTGTTGGAAATTTCGCTGGCTTAGCCTTTTAGGGAAAATCACTGTATTGAAAAGGCTTGTTGCGTGTCAATTAGTATACATTCTTTCCCCTCTGGGAACAAATGAAAAAGTATTAAAGGAATCAACAAGATTTTCTTTAACTTTTTGTGGAGCAGTAAAGGTGATAAAATAAAAAGAAATGTTGTGATAAACGATTTTGCAGAAGGAGGAATAAAAATGATAGATATATTTTCTTTCAACAAATCCTTAAAAGCCACCTGGATTAAAAAGTACTTTGATGTTAATGACATGTTAATAATATGTTAATAACCGCGGTAACTGGAAAATCTTCTTTGACTAGGAGACGTAATACTAAGAGGTAATTTGTGTAAGAAAGATATCTCAAACTTGACTAAAATATCTTGCCTGGAAATCTGGAGTGAAGTCTTTTTTGAGGCTAAAGTAACATCTGAGGATCATTTCTTATCGCTGCCTTTTTGATACAATTCTTTGAAACGGATTGGAAATAGACCTGCTTTTTACAAAGATTGGTACGCTAAAGGTGTAACAAAGGTAAACATCTATGGGATAACTCCACTAGCGTCCTCACCTGGATTGATTTTCAAAACAAATATAACCTCAAAATTCGGCCCCTTAATTATTTTGGAATAGTCTCTGCAATCAAACGCCTTCAGAAAAAAGGCGTACAACATAAACATAAATGTATGTTTACGAAATTTCTTGAGTGTGCAAAGCCAAATAGACTTGTATATAAGAAGTTAATTTCTTTCAAAAGTGAGCAACCTCATTCGCGTCAAGAAAAATGGAACAACGAAATCAACCTCCCACAAGGTGAAAAGATCGATTGGAGAGCAGCTTACCAGTTAGCCTTTCAATGTACGAAAAACGCGAAGCTTATAACTTTTAATTTTAAATTTTTACATCGCCGCTTGGCAACTAATAATTTTCTTAAAAAGATAGGAGTAGTAGATAACGATAAATGTTTTTTTTGCCAATCCGAAACAGAAAATTTACTGCATATTATTTTTGGAAATGTGAAAAAACTAGAGCTTTTTGGAATAGTGTGTTTTCGTGGCTGCAAGCTTGTCAGGTTATTGATGTTTTATTGCAAGACACTGCGCTGGGTCTGAGGCCAGATAAAACAAAAAACAAACTTCAAATAAACTTTTTTAAGTGCCAAATATTATATCTGGTTATGCCGACACAAAGAGAATATACCCAAACTAGACGACTTTCTTCGCTACTTTAAGCATATTTATCAAATTGAAAACACTGAAACAACAATTCCAAAGAAATGGGAGCCGTTCTTACCCTATTTATAATTCAACAATGTGGTAAACCGAGCCTCCAAACGTAACAGACATTTCTTTCAAATCTTTAATATCAAGTGTCCTCTTGAGTGCTTCTACCTGTCATAGAATACTGGGAAATAAACCTGCCACGAGGTGTTGTAAAAACAGATGAACTAGTTTTGCTGTGTAAAGAGTTTTTGTATCGTAATGTTAATAGTGTTTAGTATTGTAATGTATGGTTTTTGTATCGTAAGGTAAATATTGTTTAGTATTGTAAAATATTTCAAGGTGCGGGTAATAAAGTCAAGATTCAACGAAAAAAAACATAACAAAAACAAAAACAGCAGTGGGGCTCATTTTATCCTAGGATGAAAGCCCATATATTCAAATTTAATTATGTTAATTATCTAAAACTTTTCGCCCCCGATTCAAAGAGGACATTTTGGTAGAACACAGTAACCAAAGGTTGTCAAATTAATAAGAAATTCAACAGGAGAAAAGAAAGGAAATCGCAGCCTTGAAGGAGGTGTGGATATCTGATCCTAACTGTCATAAAATTTGGCAACCTACTCGAAGCAATTTAATTGTTTGGAAAATTATGCTAAGCAGACAAAAAACTTTTTCAACAGATATCAGATAGATATCCCCCCTCCCCCCCCCCCCCCTCTCCCCCCTCCCGTGTTGGATACATCAAATGAAGTAGAGTCTTTTTAAGGACGTTCGCGCGAAAATCATCCCTCAGTGGAATTTTTTTCACTTCTCGCCTAGAATTAGAGCATGAGTTACTTATTCCAAAATGAAAAAAATAAATGGCGGTCACCGACTTTGTTTCGGAGGAAAGGGCACTGGGAAAATGCCCTATTTGCGATAAATCGGCCATAATTACGAAGTACAGCTTCATCGAATTAGCCATCAAAAATCATAGAAATAAACTGGTTGAGTGAAGATTTCGTTGCATAGGTCTTAAGGAGTGGATATTTTTAATAATTTCACGCCATTAGGGATGTCGTAAACATTGAATCTAATCCTCAACGAGCGTTCTCATTAGCGCTACCGTTTTAAACCACTTCCGGAATTTGATAGTACAACGGAGGAAATTTAAAAAAAATGTAACTTGTTACAGTGAGATTTTTTCATTTCATCAGTTTTGGTAGAGAATAGGTAGAGTAAATGGTTCGTGTAAAAAAAAAAAAAAAAAAAAAAAAAGGCAGGGGTCACCAACAATCTAAACGAGTAAACTTGGTGTGAAATTTACGGCGCCATGTTTGTTTAGTTGGGGACAGGTCAATTGTAACTAATACGTGACATAATACTGTTGCGTTACCTGCGCAGTTTAGATGCGCATAAACAATTACCGCGAACGTCCTTAATCAGGACAGATGCATTATCCCTTACATGTTACACAATCAGCAGTAAGATTATACCGCAATCTACGTAACGATCTGAAGTTGATTTCTTGTTTTCAGTCTGACAGAGCTGATCACCTCTTGTGTGATTTGGTCGCAGCCTTTCAAAACAAGCCTCCTTAACTTTGGCCAATGGGTTTCGTCATTGTTAATATACCACTCAACAAGTATGGCATCCGAGATGTCCAAAAAGAAGCTTAGATCAAGTGTTCTGAGAGTAGGAAACATGCCAGCTAGGTTTCTCAGGTAAATGTCAGTAGTAAGAAAAAGCCCAGCTAAACTTAAATGCCGCAACGTCTTCCCAAGCAATGTAAACAGGTCCAGAAGGTCCTCTCCCCTTAAACCAGTGCAGCATTTAAGGTTTAGCCACTCCAGGTTTTCTAAATTGCGGAAATCTTTTGCAATGTGTCGACTGGAAAAATATGAATAGCTTAAATCTAGCTTTCGTAAAGCTGGTAGTCTTAGAAGTACCCGAGGGACCAAGGAGGAAAAGTCAGGTACGGCCAGGCTATAGTAAGACTTCTGTTTGGTTCTGTAATAGGACACACCCAGGAGAGTAGCTTCTCTTCTACCGGAGTATGGCATGTATTCAAATGCAACGACGTCAAACTTGAACAGAACGGAGAAGAGTCTGTCTCATCATCTAATGCGAAAATAAAAAGGTAATGTTACAATAATGACTTAGTCTAATCCGCAGTTCAATATATGATGTTCATATATTCCGTCTTCACATACTCCATCAGTCATCAGTTTATTAGGAACCAAGAAAACGACCAGCTGCCAGTTGGCTTGTTAGCTCACCCTCTTGCTCGCAGGCTACTCATCAGTTGGTAGAGCGCTGCACCGGTATTGCAGAGGCCATGGGCTTGAATCCCGCACATGACTGAAATGTTTTCGACCTTTCTTTTCGCTACTGCTTTAAAGTCGAAACTAGGCGACGAGGCGCAGCGAAATATAGCACCGACAAGTCTCTGCAACAACCGCCCGCCTTGTGTGCGCACTGGTTGGGAGGCACTGATGCCGCTGGGTCAAGACCGACGTTCCAAGTTCACACGAGGCGTCTGTCTATAGGCGGATAAAAAACTATTTCCCATTGGTTTACTATTTTATTTTGTAGCGGCAACATATCGCCAGGCAATGCACAAGAGAAGACAATGGAAAATTTTGTGATACAAAATTTGGTCGCCACGACAGCATTTTTGCATGAAACTAGCCATGTCACACAAGGAGAATTGTCCTGGTAACTTGTCCTGGTGACCTGTATCTGTGACTTGTCGACTTGTAGCCTAGTGTGTGCCGACCAGTAGCAGCGTTCAAAATTCCGATGATCGTTCACAACGTCATTTGTCTAATCCGCATTTTAATATATGCTTTCATATGTTCATCTGATCTCCTTGTAGGTCTTAATAACATAAGTTCTGTATTTTAGCCAGCGCACCTTAAACATGTTGTAGGCTTTTGCTTTTTTGTCTACAATGATGCTTTATTTTATTTTACTTTACTTTTATGCTGTCACATTTATTCTACGACAGGAAGAAAATTGCTGTATCATACACGGAGCTACATCAGGTGAGCCAAGGCAGACAGATTCTGTGCAGACTCACCAGCTAGTTTGCATCCAAAGTGGAACCCGGTTAATACGGACACCGAGGGGACATGCCATGGTGTCCGCATTATCCGGGTGTCCATATTAAGCGGGCGTTGTTTAATTTATTAACTGCGACTGTAACAAGTTCATCCAAAAGAAACCTCACGATCATCTATCACTGATAGCTTCACAGTAATATCTTTTATATAATAGCCAAAACAGTGCACACGCTCTGATTGGTCAATCAGCTATGGTTTATTGTCCAGTAAACTCATGGAAATGTCGCGCGTCTTCTGGATTATTATATAATATACCACAAGTTTCTATGGTTCATAGGCTGATAAACCACGCGGGATGTTGGAAGAACACTCGAAGAATCCGTAAATCGCTCGCCAGCGGCTCGTGATTTACAAATTCTTCGAGAGTTCTTCTAACATCCCGCGTGGTTTATCAGCCTATAAACCACAGAAACTTACGGTACATTGCTTAAATAAGTATTGTTCTTGAAAAAAGACCACAATCAGTGGAGTCATTTGAAAAGGTCCTTTGACTTCACCTTGCACTGACGCTTTTAGTTTGACACTCACGGCCAGGTGAACTGAATAGTAAACAGAACCTTTGAGAAGTCATTCGCCGTTTATGTTAGGTTTACACTGGTAAGATATTCAATCACATCCTCCAGCGTTACCATAGCTTCTTTCAGTGATTTGACTTTAGGTTCCTTTAAATCTGAGACAGTGCGCAGACAACCAGTGTCTGTAAAGCGGGGGAGACGCTATAAGAGAGTTTGTGACTCAGGAAACAGAGAAGTGTCCGTTGTTTGTATTAACCGGTGTCCGTATTAAGCGGGTTAAGTTTGAGAGAACCTATATGAGCTTTTGGTCGGGGCAAACGAAACTGTCCGTTATCTACGCGTGTCCGTAGAGCGGGGTTCCACTGCATTGCTCATAAATTAGAGTTGCCCAGGTAAGAATCTCCACATGTAATTACAGTCAAACCTCGATTATCCGGACTTGCTGGAGTAAATAGGCCGCATAATCGAGAGTCCGGGTATTCGAAAATATCAACAAGAAAATATAAAACTGAATTAATTGGGAAATCAGAATGGAATGCGATAGCGTACTGTATCGTACAATTTAACTTCATTCAAAATCTTTGGTGTAGAAAGTTCGCTCTTTGAAAGGAAACAAACCTAAATATAACCAAAACTAAATAAAAAATAATTCAAAACGACAGTTTCCGGAGATATCGATCTTCATCACGCCTTGCCGGCTAATATTCATGAAGCGATATCTGCATGGCACCAGAAGAAATAATTCGGATAATCGAGGTTTGACTGTAACCCTTTATTTTATCGTTCTTCAAATAAGAAGCATGGCAATTTTAAGAATTGCGCATGCTTTGTAATTTTCCAAACCTCGCGGATGCGAGCACAAGTAAGAAAATGTCCAATGGTATTATGCCGGTAGAACGTAAGCATTAAAATTTCCCTTAAGTTTTCAAGGTTTTGTTCATATCAACATCACTATACAGCCAGCATGAGCATACGAATTATTTCAATATCCTGAAATTTGAACGAATCATGCACTTCAGGTAGGTTTAAACAATTCAAAAGCCTGATCATGCGTATACACCGGTAGTGGATCAAAGTCGTTTTGCAAGGTGTATCTAGATTTAGTCTTACCTTCCACAAATTCATTAATGTATCCAAGTGACAGCGCCTGCAGATGCGGATTTGCATTGATAATTGCATTGAAACAGGACCTCCGAAGTTTGCTAACATGAAACAGCGAAACACTGGTAAGTTTACCAGAACAACAAAGTGCTCTCTGCAAGTCATTTCCCATCTGTGAAAAGAGAGAAAGGATCACTTGGTGCAAGTGTGACACTGTCTTAAAGATGATTTATGGGGAATAGAATATCCATCACTTGTCGTACACCAGAGATAAGAAATTTAAACTGAGCACAATGCTATGAACTAAATTAGAGGGTTTGGTGGGGAGAAGCCGTAAGTGCAATTTGATGTGAAAATTCACATTTCTTGAAATTTACTTTCAAAACGTTGGTCCATGTTTATTTTGTGGTTTAAAGGCTGGAACTCAGCGTATTATCTTGTGACTTTTTTGCCAAAAACTCAAGAAACAGAAACAAAAATTGATCTGATGCATGTAGGTCAATTTCTTGGTTTTAAAAATAAATCATTCCCGTGCCTTACTTCGGCTGAATTAGTCCAGTTTTGTATTCTTTTCTTGTTGTTGTTGTTCGTTTTTCGTACTGTAACTCTGTTGTTTTTCCAAATAAAAATGCAAGCAAATAACCAAAAAACAACTGGAGGCTACCTGCAGTGTCAAAGAAGTTTGAGTCCACGTCCTACAGCAAATTTCGTCCAGTGTTTGTAGTTTCAGCAACAAGCCAAAGAGAACATCAGAAGAAGACGCATTTAACAGCGTCACAACATCTTGTGTTATATTCCCAAGATCAAGCTTTTTGAGTTTTCTGAGTCTCGACTGTCTCTTTGAGGCAGCCTGCTCCAAAGAATAAATGATAGCTGTTGTTGTGCAATCAAAAGACAATATTTCAAGCTGAGGTAATGCCTGCAGTATAACCTTAATATGACGGTCAAAGTCATTATTGATATTACGGATGTGCAACTGTGTGATTCTTCTCAGTTTGATTGTGTCCAAGACCTGGACATCAGTCTTGCCTTTGAGGCAATACCTTGCGGCCCCTGGCATGCATATCTTGATTCCTTTCCACAAATGAGGTGCGCTGAACACTTGACGGAAATGCCGGCTAACTCTTCTCATGTTTCCCAGGTCCCTTGGTCTCAGGAACTGAGCGATGCGAAACAGAACGACCTCTGGCAAAGACCTCTAACATCAATAAACAAGGTTATTAAGCGTGGTGGAGAAATTCGGTTTGAATGGTTTTGATCATCATAGAGAAGGGATGATGGAATAAAATATTGTCTAAATTAATTAAGTCCATACCGGTTATTAATTCCGTGGCAATAATACAATCTCAGACACTGGCGTGTATGTATTTAAACTCGCGCTTCTTCGGTCTTAGAAAAAAACTATTTGAATAATTGATATTTGAATGAAGAAATCATTTTTTTATGAAACTGCACAACACTTTCCCGTGTTAATGATTACAAATGAAGAGCTGAGAGCATAACCGACCCAAATGTCTTTTAGGGCTTTTTTTTTTTTTTTTTTTTTTGGCCCAAATCAGCTGAATGTTTGCATGTGGCCTTTGATTCAATAGAACAAAATTGCCCCATAATTTTTTTCGACCATTTTCCACTCTTTCTCAAGAAAAAGGCCCTAAAAGTCATTTGGGTCGGTTATGTTCTCAGCCCTTCAATTCAGCTACGTTCACTTGTATGCGTATTAATATTCATGGGCGAATTGAATTCCCTGAAGAGCACGTGAAATGATTGACGGGTAGTAGAAAAGGATTGTTTATTGATAGTGTGACGTAGACTACACGTTTGGCGGTTAAAAAATCGATTTAAGTTTTACTGATAGGAAACTTACGTGGCTCTGAGGTGTCGATCGCTAGGTAAATTTAATGGAAACTCGCCAGCCTGTTGGTCGAAAAGACGTCATTTACAGTACAGAGTACAGAGTACTGAGCCAGGCGGGACGGTCTGAACGCAATTCTCGTGTTAAAAGCGGCCCGTAGTTGCGAGTGTTGGCCCATTTGCCAAAGGTTGCCGTGGCAGAAATTGGGAAAGGAGAGTTGTTTTTCGACTTAGGCGAAAAACTTGGATGTTTGATTCGGTGTTTTCCGCGTTCGAGAGGCCATTTGCCTCCCAGAATTCATTGCGATCACAGAGGGCGCTGTCACCTTGAAAAGTTCTGGCGAGGACTGGAAATGAAATTCGCTCGGCTATGCTTGTCCAAAAGGGACAATATATCAAGATGTATTTATTTACATCAAGGCTGGCATATCTATGTCAAGATTACATTACATGTATCAAGATTTGTATACATTAATTCAAGATTTGAGTATACATATCAAGATTTACGTACACGTATCAAGATCCGCATGCGAGTACATCAAGTCTAATAAATGTTTCTCAAGTTCCTCACACAAGGATCGACAAGCGAATATTATATCAAAGTTCGCATACCTACATCAAGATTCGTATTTATACATCAAGATCCTTACATATTTGTATCAAGTTCTTTTACATCGAGATTATGATAGGCCTGTATGAAGTACTAAGTCAAATGTTTGCCTGGCTACCTAACTCCATAAAAATCGAGCTAAAGCCGCAGGTGAAGCGAAGTGAAATGTCTCATGGTGATACCGATCTAGAGCACTTTTTTGAGGCTAGCTGGTCCTTAGCCAGGCGAAAATTTTTACTGAAGTAATGCCGGTAAAAAACACTTTTTCTTTAATATTCATTAAGGAACAAAATACCGTAAAGGCAACATTTTTACCAAGGCAAGTCGGCCTTGGTTCTCCTTATACTAGCTACGGCCTTGCGAGGAATTTCTGAGAATTCTCCACGAAGCAATTGAAGGGCTGAACGGTTAGCAGTTTGAGCCAAATCAAGCGAACATCCCCTCTGCCGTCTCCGACTCATGACTTCGAAATATTAACCCTAGGTTTGATCTCCAATTGGCATTTCAAACTGGTTAAGTCGTCGAATCAATGTCTTTGAAGAAACAAGCGAACATCCGGTAGATCTAATCCGGAGGTCATGGGTTCGATTCCCACCGAGGTCAAAAGATTTTTTCTTTGCCTCGTGTGGTTCCCTGTTTCCATTTACTAGGGCTAACTTCCAGTGGGTTATTCATGGGTTTAAGTAGCACTTTAATTTACACTTTAGAGTTAATTCTCTATTCCACTCTTTGAAGAAACTCCGAGAATTTTTGCGGTATCCACCCACTTGAAGGACTCTTTCCACAGCCGTTCTACAAGATCCTTGTTGACAGTGTCCCACGGCCAGCCTGCTGCCTGACCCATGTATTCTACAGGACAGTCAACTGAAATAAGGCACTCTGACACTTTCATCATTTTATCTGGATAAATAGCTCGCCTGTAACGATTATAAGGTCGACCTTGTAAGTTCTCCGATGTCTTCAAGAACGTGATCTGAGGAACCAAGTGATGCAAGCCTGCTTGAGATCAAACCAAGGGTTTATATTTCGAAGTCACGAAGACGACAGAGACAATTTGGCTCACAGTGCTGACCATTCGGCCCTTCAGTTGCTTCGTGCATGAAGGGTTCTCAGAAATTCTTCGAAAAAGTGCTCGAGATCGGTATCACATGAGACATTTCAGTGACATTTCACTTCGTTTGACCTGCGGCTTTAGTGCGATCGTTATGGAGCTAAGTAGTCAGCCAAACATTTGACTTAGTACTTCATACAAGCCTATCATAATCTCGATGTAAAATTCTTGATTTACTGATATGTAAGTATCTTGATGTATAAATACGAATCTTGATGTAGGTATGCGAACTTTGATATAATATTCAATTGTCGATCCTTGTATGAGAAACTTGACAAACAATGATGAGACTTGATGTACTCGCATGCGAGTACATAAACGTGTACATTTACGTGTACATTTACGTGTACGTAAATCTTGACATCGGTATATTCAAATCTTGAATTAGATGTATACAAATCTTGATATATGTAATGTAATCTTGACTTTATTTATTTATTTAATCACTTCGCCAGAGACCTGGCAGGGACACTACAACAGCTTGTGCCAATTACTGTAGGCCCGTAACTGCAAACCCTCCCCCATAACCACATTCTAGTAGAGGTAGACCACTACACCGGGGACTACGTCCCCTACTCTTTTCGAACAGTGCGTGGGTTCTTTAACGTCCCACAGAATCAATTATGAAGAGTTGTGAGACGGGGCCTACGGTTTATCGTCCTTATCCGAGAAGACTAGAAAGTCTAACCATTTGCAGATGTCATTACAAAGGCAGCACTTTCTCCTCAATTATTTAAAGACCCTGAGTGTTGGTCCGGCCGGGGTTAGAACCCTCGACCTCCCGCACGGTAGTCCGGTGCTTTACCACTGAGCTAACCGGTCGGCGGTAAACCTTGATGTAAATAAATACATCTTGATATATTGTCCCTTTTGGACAAGCATAACGTCGTTAACTTGAATTTTCAGTGTTGCTCACGAACAGAAGCTGTTGGTATTGGCCAAAACCTATCTTCAAGTAAAAATAGCCGTCTTTAATATTTTATTCTATTTCTTGGCCGACAGCAAGCTTTTTGAGCACTGAGTTAGAATCAAGTCCGACCCTGCTGTATGCCGTTTTCAACCAAGTCACTCTCTTCAGCACTTTACTTATATCAGCCAAAGCCTTTCCAAAATAATTAAGAGTCAACCAAGAAACCCGTGCGCTCTTTTCATTTCGGAACAACCCTTTAAGCTGATTGAGACTCAAAATGCGACGCTTACTTTAACATTAACGTTAACGTTTGCAATGCCCTAGGCCTAACCCTATCCCTAGCTCTAACTCTAGCTCTAACCCTAACCCTAACCCTAGCCCTAACCCTAGCTCTAACCCTAACCCTAGCTCTAACCCTAACCCTAACCCTAACCCTAGCCCTAATTTTAACCCTAACTCTAAACTTAACAATAACCCTAAATCTTTTGAGTGCTGTTTTCAAGTCGGACAAAATCTATGCGCGCTGGCTTAAGGTTAACCAAGGCTGCTGTGTGCTGTTTTTAAGTCAACCCAGAATTTTGCGCACTGTTTTCCAGCTAAGGAAGCTTCTTGAGCACCATCAGTAAGCAAAACATTGGTAATAAGCGCTGCATTTAAAAACGTCGACCATTTCCAAGTCGGATGAGCATCTTGTGTGCTTTTTATGAGTGCTGTTCTCTTAATTCAGTTACGGGCATTTGGCGCTTAGTTTTCAATAAAGAATACCCGTGGGCATTGCTTCATGAATGTTAATGAGGCAGACGCATACAAATGAGCGTAGCTGAATTGAAGGGCTGAATTGAAGGGCATAACCGACCCAAATGACTTTTACGGCTTTTTGCTTTTGTTTGGTCCAAATCAGCTGAATGTTTGCATGTGGCCTTTGATTCAATAGCACAAAATTGCCCCATAATTTTTTTGACCGTTTTTCACTCTTTCTCAAGAAAAAGCCTATACAAAAAAAGGTCCTAAAAGTCATTTGGGTCGGTTATGCTCTCAGCCCTTCAAATGTTTGTACAATAAGAATAAGATATAAGCGGGGTTTTATTTCTATAACGTTAAATTTGTACTAAAATCGCCCTGAATCGGTGTAAAAAAAAAATTAATAATAATAATAATAATAATAACAAGAGGCTACAATTAGCCTAAACTCGGGCTTGCAAAAAACAGCATGGTATCTCTAACTTAGCGCTAAACAAAAGAATAGAGGGAAGTCTGTCTTTCTTACATCGGACGCTGCTTAGCTTGTGTTGGAGTCTATTTCTTTAGACCCCTATCAACATATATTCCTCTAAAATTATTAGAGAGGGGACGCTTATTACAAAAACCGATTTCCTAACGGGGGGCTTATTAGAGAGAGGGGGTTAATAGAGAAGGGAGGCTTAATAGAGCTTTTACGATATTTACAAGTGAAAAGTCGCCAAAATTGCCATGCCAGGTGCCGGAATCCACTCGCAGAACGGCGAGGAACACAACTTCACCCTGTAAATCGCCATTACTCGATCGAACAATTTCGGCGGCCCACTTCGCGTGAAATTGCTTCTCACAACTGTTTTCTTTCAGAGGATTGCCTCTATCCACCAATCCAACTTTATGATGCCAGGTAGGGGGCTTCTGAGGTGGAAAATGGCTGGAAAACCACACTTATAAATCAAATACGTACTGAACCCGACGTTGACCGCTTGTTGAAAAACAAGCAATAGCTAGCGTGACAAGCGTGACAGAAAGCTAGAGCCTTCTGTGTTCTGGGTCAGCAAAATGTCCGTGGTAACCCCATATATGGAATAACGAGATTGACTTGACCTCCCAGCCTCGGGAAATTGCAGAAAAAGACGTGCAGCGAAGCGGTAGAAAAAGGGTTACTAGATCGTAAGGACGGTGCCTCCTAATACAGAGATAATTTTCGCATATTGTTATACTGTACAAAAAAGGAGGTGTTGGTAAGGGCTATTGAAAATTAAAAAGAAAATTGGGGGTAACCACGCATTTTTCAGAGATACTGTTGTCCAAAGCTGGAGAAAATAGGGACAAAATAGGGAAAAAAGAAAAGAAAAGAAAAGACGAAATATTTCTATGAACATTTCCTTAGAATTCCCGTTTACATACAACGAGGCAACAACAAACAACAAGCTTTGAAATACATAACAATTGGTGATATAAAAAATAAATGTCACACATATGTAATAAGTAATAGCTTAAATATGTCGCAAACATGCTAAAGCTTAGTCATGCCTTTCGAAAACAATTTAGCTTCTTTCATATACGTAAACGCGCAAAGTCTTTCTATGACTTACACTTTCTCACTGTAAATTAGTGCTAGGGCTTGCGCTATGTATAAATAACAAAAAAAGAATGTAACTTTTATTTGTAAATAAAAAAAAACTGGTCCGGATGAAGGCCGTGCTAGTCGGACAAAACGTGCAGAAGATTAAAAGTCAGGCTTAAAAACTTAAGTTCGTTCAAGTGCTGATCATGGTATTTCACGCCCACTGTTAGGCTGATAAAAACCTTAAGCGAACAACTCTACCCTCGCCTTAAACTGAGGCGTGCGACATTTGTCTCCGGTGTACTTCTTTGGAAGGATTCGTTTCAATACGAACAACATAGAAATTTAACTTAGTATTATCCAAGGGCATCCAACCGTTTTATTCTATTCAAGCAGGAGTTGAAGTTTCTCCACTATTATGAGTAGCTAAACAAGCAGGCCTTGTTTGTGGTACTAGCTTCCGATTGCCTTGGAGTTTCTTGGTGTCCAGTCCATTTTCGGCTTGGGTGACGTACTTTCTCTTGTGACATGTGAATGGTTGAAACTATATCAAACCCTCAAAAGATATCCAAACGCCTCGAAGCCGGCCACTTGCCAGTGTTTACATATCTAATGAAACACCCTTCCTCGTGTTGGTGTATGACAACAGGAGGATTCCTTTAACTTCATTTTTTAACTCAAAGCAACTTTATCAGCACAGATGTATTTTTGCCTTACTTGTTACAAAGTCGTAAGCAATATTATGCTAAGCGTTACGTATCAATAAGAAGCTGATTTCTTGTCTTCAGTCTGACAAAGCTGATCAGCTCTTGTGTGATTTGGTCGCAGCCTTTCAAAACAAGCTTTCTTAACTTTGGCCAACGGGTTTCGTCATTTGTAATGTACCACTCGGCAAGTAAGGCATCCGAGACATTCACACAACCGCTCAGATCAAGAGTTCTGAGAACAGGAAACACGCCAGGTAGCTCTCTTAAGTCAGCATCGGTAATGAAAGTCGATCTAGCTAAACTTAAGTGGCGCAGCGTCTTCCCAACCAAATCAGATAGGTCCAGAAGGTCCGCTCCAAATAAGTGAATACAGCTGTTCAGGTCTAGCCACTCTAAGTTTTCAAAATTGTCAAAACTACGTGCAACATATCCTTTCCATAGAGTCCATGAACCCTTTAAATTGAGCTTTCGTAAAGATGGTAGTCTGGTTAGTACTGGAGGAGAGACCGAAGTGAAGTGATCGCAAATAACGTCCAGGCTGGTAATGCTTCTGTTTGGCTCGGCACCAGGACACGCCCAGGAGAGTACCTTCTCTGATACGGACGGAAGACATCCAAGCAAATGTAACGACGTCAAACTTGAATAAGGGGTGGAGTTCATCTCATCATCTAATGCCAAATATAAAAAGGTAATGTGACAATAATCTTAACAGCAACATATTGATAGCCCACCAACAACTTATAATTGCCGAAAAGTTACTTGACCCCACAGGTAATTAAGCAACAGCCTACCGGCTATCGGCCAACCGTCTGCTCGGCAATTGCTTCACAGTTGCTCACCAACTGACCGAAAGTTGGCCAACCGTTGACGGACAGTCGGCTGATAGCTTTATAAGGGAACTGTTCTTCAATTTTTCCCACACCTCAGTTATTTTACGGCTCTGGAGATAAGAAGCGTGGGCATTTTTAGAATTATTTCGCCTTTTTTCAAACCAAGCAGAGGAGAAATAAAATATCCAATCAGGGAATTAAAGCCCATTAAACAAAAAGCAAACACGCATCAGATCCTTGAATACTCGAGCGCATTCACTAATCCACGATTACTAAAGAAATAAAGAACCAGCCGACTGCATTGCTGAGTTATATAAGCACGCGGGAATTTTTAAGAACACGAGAGAAATACCTAGCCCACGGCTCGTGCTTCTCGTATTCCTCGAGTGTTCTTTTAAATTCCCAAGCGCTTATATTACTTAACAATGCACAAGGAACAAGTTTCTTCATTTCTTTTATAAAATGCCTCAGAGATTTGCGTGAGCTTTCAGACCAGAAGTCGATCAGTTGATAAAATTTGACGACACTCCATGCCCAAATCTATGTTCAAAATGATGCCATATATGGATTGAATCACATATATTTTATTGTTTTTACTTTCTTTTCTTTGTAAAATGGCCAGAGACTTGCGTGCGCACACTTGTGACGTAGCCTGCGTGCATTATAATGCCTTAATACACTCACGAGCCGTAGGGATATGTTGAGGTATCGATTCGACCAATCATAGCAAGCGTAATAATTTGATCATTTTACAATACTAATTCATAGCCTAGTCCGAAGCTTGTGTCGGCACAAACTCATTCCGTAACTAACCAGTTAAGCAAGTTTTTTACTTTCAAAATAATTTTCTTGCCATTACTTGAAGGTTTAATCTGAATAGTCAGAATAGCCCCAAAAGAACACACCCGTTAAATGCCTTTTTATGTTTTACAGATAATTAACAAATAAATTCCATTTGTCAGTGCTTGTGTTCTCTGTTAACCCACGGATCACGAGTCAAGACGTGGTAAAAGCAACAAAGTACGCTAAGAGGTGCAGGCGAGTAGCGTGAATGATGCTCTTACTTCCTATTTCACAGGCTTCTCTCTGTTTCTTCTCGGTCAATTCGCTCCGATTACGTGGTCCGGGCAAAAAAGTGAGGCCAATACAAAAATTCAAAAAGTGAGACAAATATCTCAGTTGTTGTTGGCGCGAAATTAGCTGCCGAAACAACCTCACCTTGGAAAATCTGAAGCCTTTACCCTTCTAAAAGCTTGCTAGAACATACATTAAGCGACATTTCAACTGAATTTTACAAATACGAAGACATCAAAAACAACACTAAATTATCAAACTGCGGTTCACAAGTGTCTTTAATTGAATGAACTTAAATGACACATTCACACATCCCGCGTTAACTGCGACGAATTATACGAAGTAGCCTTCACAGAAATGTAAGCTCGTCACTTGCAGAAAAAGTATCCTTCAGGTACTGGACACGTAAAAAGAAATTGTAACCAAAGTCAGCTTTGCCATTTGAATCTCCGCCACATGCTCCGTAGGAATTAACTAAAAATCGATCTCAAGTGGTATGATCTCAAGTGATATTTACAGGACCTTGCATGGACAGTAACAGCTGATCTACACCGCAACGGTTTTGTAACCATAATTTGCTGCTGTTTTTCCTACAGTGGCTAGTTTGTAGACACCCGGAAAGTCCGCCATCTTTAACCGCCATTCTGATACTGACAAAACAAGCACATGCGCATTCTTTTTATGTCTACGCTTTCCCCGGATGTTCGCCTCGGCTACGTCACCGAAACGAATTGATCGCGAAGGCCTGGGAGAAAGCCGTACAGGAACCAGGCAAGTTCTCACACCCTCCGTAATTTTTCAGTGTACACACGCACTGAAAAATGGAATCTGTTTGATACATTGTTTTTGTCACTTTCTTCGGATCATGACGTCATTCGTGCGTCCTTACTTTAATGCAAACTCATCTAGACCAATCAAAACGCAAAGTTTACACCTTCCACTGTATTATAAGAAATCATTCATATGTCACTTCACCAGGTTTACTTTTAAATTTCAAATAACAAAATAGTTATAGAACTACACTTATGATACCAGAAGCCCTACTGACAGGGAGAAATCGACCCTCGGCAGTTTTAGACAAAATATCAAGAAAAAAGACATGACACTATTTGTAGACGAGTGTTAGTTAAATGAGTTATTACATATATAAACTGCTCTAAATTATCATATATAATATTTATAAGCATTGCTCATCATCCTATTTTGTATGGAAATTACTGTAATCTTTATTTGTATTTTATTATATTCATCTTTATTAGTGTTCCGAATTAGTTTGTAAAAGCTAAACGCCGTTGGCACTAAAATAAAGTCTGACTACTTCGAGCACTAGAGCGAGTTTAAAGAAATTTGGATTATAAGGCCAAATCGTGATATATGCGCCCTTTAATCCAGAATACTCTCCCATTATGCCGCAATTATACTTATGACGATAAGTTCATGTGGGCTTCGTCCTTACCTTCCACAAATCTCTCGACACAACCAAGGGACAACGTCTGCAGATGTGGATTTTTATTCATTATTACATTGAGACAGGACCTAAAAAGTTGCCCAATGTCAATCACTGAAACACTGGTAAGTTTCCCAGTACAGCAAAGTGCTCCCTGCAAATCACTCCCCATCTGTGAAAAAAGAAAGGATCAAAAGCGATCGCTTGGTGTAAGTAGTTTTTCTCAGAGCAACTAAAAACTAAAAAGTGCTGTTGAAGTAAAGATTAGCACTGATGCTTATGTCACAGTAGTGAGGTCTAGGACCTAGGTGCTGGTGCTAGGTCTTAACTGCTTTGTTTCGCAAATACTAGACTTGAGTGCCAGATCTTACGGATGGGATGCACCTTACCTATTAAAAGGAAACATTGAAGTTGTCAAAGGTAAAAATGACTGATGCAATCTATTTAACTGTGTGATGAATTATGACTTATTACTCGGGATACCAGAAAGGAATATCGAGCTAATAAACCATGTTAGAATAGACGTGACAGATAAGCAAAATAATATTAAAACTGACCTTTTTGTGTTTGGTGATAATCTCTTTTAAACTTAGATCACTCTCGATGGCAACTCTCAAAACAGTTTTACGCGCTTTGTTCTTACGAGAACAAAGATACCTTGTGCGAACCGAAAAGCAAACCATTTTCAATTTCAAAAGGGATAGTTTTCGAGACTCAGAAAGTGTGCGTCCTACTTCTGCATCACAAAGTATCCCGAGTGAACGCTCGTGGGGCGCCTTGTTGTGTATGTTTTAGCAATTTACAAAAGTGTTCATCACACAACGTAACAAATTTTGAAGGGACTAAAATCATTGGAAGTGAGGTAAGTTGTAGTCAGACAGACAGACAGACTTTATTTTAGCACGATAAAAAAATTAAAGCTCAGCAGCTTGTGGGGTCATGCAAATAAAATAAAAAAACATCTAAAAATCAAATGAACATTATAGAAACTATATATACATAATAAAATCGTTCATTTTAAGACTCTGACTAAGAACTATTTACATGTACATCAAACAGTGAATTATATCAAATTGTTTTAATCGGGCGATATGCATGCACTTGACATCTAACCGATGACCCTGTAAATGTATGAATGTCCTTAAATAAAGCTAAAATCTTTACTTCTAGAATTTGCAGTCGGTACAGAAGTCTCCCTGAATGTTAGTTCGTTAAAAAGGTCACAAGATCGAAGCGTCTTTTCCAGACACTTGTAGCTCTTGTCCGCAAAGTCTTGCATATAATGTATAATAGCGTTCCACAATATCGGGCCACTACGGGCAATATAATTTTTGCCGTGTTTCGTGTAAAACCTGCAGCCATTAGTAAACCTTTTTCTCGCAGACTGTGTCCTGAATCATGCTTGATTGTAATTGCGTCCGAAAGCTCATGCGGTAGTCTATGATGGAATGCTGTATGCATAAGTTTTATCAAGGCAAGTTTGTAGATACTAACAGGCATTTTCGTGGACATCTAATGACCTCATATCCTTAGGTAAGGTGTAACTTATTCTTGCGGCCCTACAATGCAGTCTTTCCAGGGAGTCGCGAAGATCGGCAATTGAGGATGACCCCCAATGAATAAGGCCATTAGTTATTGATTGCAATATAACTTTAAAATAGAAATTAATGAGGACTTCTTTTGGTAAAAACCCAGACCTTCTTATTAGATCGAGTTTCTCAGCAAACTCGACTTAAGATCTAACATGTGCGAAACCCAAGTACGTTTGTAAAAAAAAAAGTAGAATTTGCCATTTATTTTTTTGGGATAGTATAACTCAGATTCTTTGCCAGTTAACAAGGAAACAAAACGTACAGTAAAAAGATACCTGCAGTTGGAAAGAACGAGGGGGATATTCCAGAGGGCGTCCACACTGGATTCCCTCCAGCCTTTGTAGTTTCAGCACTAAGTCAGTGATTATAAGAGGACAGTGAGTCTTTCTCCTCTCGATAGTCCCAAAGTCAAGCTTTTTGAGATTCAAATGACCATTTGAGGCAGCCTGCTCTAAAGCATGAATGATAGCTGTTGTTGTGCGATCAAAAGACAACATTTCAAGCTGAGGTAATGCCTGCAGTACAACCTTTATATGACGGTCAAAGTTATTATTGATATTACGGATGTTCAACTGTGTGATTCTTCTCAATTTGATTGTCTCCAAGACCTGGACATCAATCTTGCCTTTAGGGTATTCCCTTGCAGCCCCGGCATGCACATCTTGATTCCTTTCCATAAATGAGGAGCATTGAACACTTGACGGAAATGCCGGCTAACTCTTCTCATGTTTCCCAGGTCCCTTGGTCTCAGGTACTGAGCGATGTGAGAAATTACAACATCTGGTAAAGACCTTTGACATGAATAAACATCAATAAAGATGATTTACCACTGAAATTGTGTTCGACCGGTTTTGAAAAG
>JAEMWC010000120.1:632500-675000 GCA_016490735.1 Pachyseris speciosa | reverse complement strand
TGATAGTTCTATTAAATGTCACTTGTTAATCATATGATAGACGAGTAACAACAGAGGCGGAAAAGCCCATCACCTGGCCCAGTGGCATGTACAACAATGTATTAAAATTCGAGACATCTTCGTCCAACGTAAATAAATTATGTTTGTTTCATTATGAACGAGTCCCCACCTTTCACCACATGAAAGAACTGCTTTATGACAGACGGTCAGACGTTAGGATTTCCTCCAAAGACTAACCTTGTACATGTACATGTATAAACGCAAGATAAACAGCGCCACATACAAGTACTTGTAACTTAAATTTGACTCAAAATAGACCAGACAGCATCAGGTATGGATTCGTCGTTGTACATGTACAGTGTAATTGAAATCCTGAAATAAAAAACCTTTTTTTAACTCTGCCTTAAGCTGGCCTAATAAAGAGTTTACAAACTTTACAAAGACAGCTGACACTGAATCAGACTCCCTGAATCAAATGAGGTGAAAGCATGAGACGAAGCTAATTTAAGGCTGGTTTTCACTAGTGTCACGGAGTTGGAATCACTGAGTGATAGTCAGAAGCATGGAACGTTACGATCTGGTGAAAATCAAAGGGATGGAGTATTAAAAGAAGCAAAGTACCATTTTCGTTTTGACTCTGTCGCTTATGAAGTCTAGTAAAAACTATGATGTCAGAGTCACAAGCAATATTTGGTGTCAAACTGTAATCTGAGAGCATGAGAACAAGCCTTGTGATTGGTTGGCTCTTCCGCTTCTGCTTCACACTCTGACAATCTAGTTTTCACTGGATCATAAGCAACAGAGTAGCCTGTTCCGGGCTCTCAGATATTTGGGCGAGTATGGGAGAATGAGTGAAGAAAAGCGGGGCTGGGAGAGGGCCAGTCCCCACGTGATTTTCTTCCCACCTTATTCACTGGTTGTTTTGTGTTTCGCTCTACGCTTGCCCCAAATATCTGAGAGCCTGAAACAGGCTACTCAATGGAGTCATAAGCGGTATGGGAAGGAAATGGAAATGTTCTGATTCTTCTGAGTCCAATTCCATCGAGCTTATGACTCCACTTACGACTCTGATTTTTTATTTCCACTGGGTCATAAGTGCTCTTACAACTCTGACTGTGACTGTGACTCCATCACTAGTTAAAACCAGCCTTTAGAGCTGATGGAATGACTCACACTTACTTGACTACATTGTAGGTGATTCTGTTCACATGTTAGGAGAGTGTTGAGATTATCTATTTACCACAGATTTGGAACAAAATTATTACAATTTATTACACGTCAACTGCATACTTTTATTGGATTTGTCCGCCACCTTCGACACAGTAGATCACTCGATATTGCTGTCAAGACTGCATGATCGTTTTGTTGTCAAGGGTACTGTACTTGCATGGCTTAAATCCTACTTGACGTCGCGTAAGCAGTTCGTACAAGTCAATGACTGCAAGTCAACACAGCGTTCTTTGGAACGCGGTGTACCTCAGGGATCTGTTCTGGGCCCTCTTCTCTATCTCCTATACACATCACCCATTGCCGACATCATTAAGCTCCACAAGTTATGATATCATCTCTACGCTGATGATGCCAACTGTATATATCTTTTAAAACTGACTGTAGCTATGATCTCTCACTGGCCAAGCGTTGTGTTGAATGCTGTGTCACTGATCTTGACTGTTGGATGGAGAATAATGGACTTAAACTTAATCAGGAGAAAACTGAACTTGTCCTCATAACCTCACAATTTGTTCCAGGCCCGCCCTGAAGTTCATCCAAGTGGGTGATGAGAAGATTCAACCCAAATCTTCTGCCCGGAATCTAGGGCTTACTATCGATCATTGTCTTAACTTAATGGAATATGTTAAAAAAATCTGTATCTCCTGCCACTACCACTTAAGGAACATTGCTAAGATTAGGAAGTTCTTAAGTGAAGATACCTCTGAAATTTTAGTACACGCATTCATTAACTCTAAACTGGATAATTGTAACTCCTTGTTATATGGACTTCCCAAACACCTGTTAAATAAGCTAAGATTAATACAAAATACTGCTGCACGCATTGTTACATTAATTAAGCGCTTTGACCATGTTACTCCTAACCTATCATGTTTAAACTTCACTGGCCACCGTTAAACTATCGCATACATTTTAAAATATTGCTTTTAGTGTACAAGTGCCTTAATGGCGTGGCACCAACTTACCTGTCTGAACTTTTACACTACCATAATAGCCCACGTTTACTTTGCTCTAGTTCTCAGAATCTTTTAGCTGTGCCTAAATCCAGGCTAAAGACATATGGTGATAGAGCTTTTTCTGTAGTTGCTCCTAGGCTATGGAATCAATTGCCTCTTGAACTCAGGAATGTTACCTCAGTCTGTTGACCAGTTTAAGACGCAGTTGAAGACATATTTATTTAAATTTGCTTATGATGTATAGTTATTGGTAGTTTAGTTAATTTCATCATAATAGTTATTAGGTTTGTATCTTATAGTTTTACCATTGTTGTACAGCGCTTTGAGCAATTAGTGGACACAGCGCTCTATAAATGATTATTATTATTATTATTATTATTATTATTATTATTATTATTAATTAGTCTGTAACCATACCTCTTTTTTCTCCCTTTCAGGTGTGTTCTTTCGAAGGGTATGGAACACTTTAGTTTATTTTTATTTAGTTTCAATGCCATTTCAGTGAATATGGTTGCATCTAGAGTGGTCAGATAAGCACATTGTATATTTCCAGGATCAATAGTAATTATTGATGGTCACTAGTTTGTTTCATCAAAATGATACAAATACGATTAAAGCAACTATTTTGTATTATAGAGGGTGCTACTGTAGTTTCTAAAGAAACTACAGTGCTGCGTCAGTGGGGGAGTGAAAAACAAAAATTTGGTTTATCAACATATTTTTTAATGCTTAATATCATGCAGAGGCCTTAAATGTGGACAAACATTTCAGTCAGAAGCTGAGGTCATGTTCTCTTCACTGGCAATTATTTTTCTTGTAATGTTGCTCTGTAAGAAAAAGTTTGTTTTCATTTGATACAATCAAGTTGAACTAGAGGCAATTTCTAAACACCTCAGAAGATGGTGATGACATATAACAGTTCCCTCAGTGGTGGCTGAGTGAGCTGTTAACACCACAGTTGATGAAGTCCTTCAATCATGCTCAGACTGTTAACCTTCTTGATTGATTTTTCAGGATACCAAGACTTATGCAGACGAACATTCATTGGTTGGCTGGGTTATGAACACTAAACGGAAGACAGTTGTTGGCCAGTTGCAAGGGGACACGACAAATGTCAAGTTAATGTAAGAGCTGATTTGATTGGCAATAATTGAGGTACCCTCTATGTACGCTGTATAAAATTATATAATACAATGTACTTACTGTATCAGTTGTCAATGAGAAGGGAGATTTGTTCTGCATAATTATATGTATGCAGGCAGGATATTGGCCTCTTTACTCATGCATAGTAAGAGCATATGAGTGAAGGTTTTGCCTCAACTTTTCGTTTTGGGTCACATTGTGTAATGCAAATTTATGCTCACACCTGGTACATGAACATGCAAATTTATGCTGTTAAAAATTAAGTTTAAAAAATTGAGTTCCAGCTGAGAGATGCAAATCTGGGTCATTTGATTCCTACAGTCCATTTGTTAACCGATTGAGCCAAGGTGCCACACATTTGTATGAGTATACACTATAGGTTACTTGAAGCCTCTTTTGTATAGTGATGAGGAGCAGAAATGGAGATTTCTCAAAAGCACTGTCTACAAGTTAAATAAGGTTACTAACCTCAACTATTATGGTAAATTGATCAACATTAATTTTAATTGTAGAAAATGATGTCTTCTTTGTGCCTTCATTTACACGCTGATGATAATTCAGTGTTAGACAGAATATTAAGTTTTTCTCATTTCCATGTTTTTTTTGTTGTTTTAATTTACATGACTGTACGTCTGTTTACAAAAACCTCCACCATCAAGAAGGCAGTGTCTTTGAACGTCTGTTTCCTACAACGTTTCAATTTGTGTGGACTGTAGGGTTTAAGTAGACAGAAAACATGTCTGTTTGACCCGTGTGGAAGGGCCTTTGTTTGTCAAGCTGTTTTTGTATGAATCCGTACCAATGTATTGCCAATTTTAAAATGCAAAATACTGCCTAAAGTATGATTTAGTGAATGAGTGTAGTATGAGTTCATGTACAGTGTTCTAGGGTTGGTTTGTTGATTTAGTGTGATGTCTTTATTTCTAAAGGAAGAAGTGGCTGAAAGAAACTGGAAGCCCGCTATCAAGAATTAACAGATGTGAATTCAAGAATGAAAGGACAATAACCAGTCTGGAATTTAGTGATTTTACAATCCGTAAATAACAATTACCATATTGGAATAATCATGCCATCAACGCTTTGTTTGCTAAGAAAATTAGCCTCTTAACAGTGCAGTCAGCTCCCTCTGTTAGGTGTGGACACACTCACAGTGTAGAAGTAGCATTAGCTGTACTACTCCTTATAGAGTGTATTTAAAAAAACTTTTGTAGGTAAATACTGGCAAAATAATTTTGTTGGGGATGACCCAACTTGATGTTGTCTCAGACATGTCCAAATTACTTTCAATAGGTGTCCGTTTTGAGCTGGGAGGTGTAAATAAATTCCTCTGAGTTTTTTGGTTGCTTCTTGAAAGATGAAAGTCTTTTTTGAGTATTCACAATGTTGGATGGCATGAAGCATTATATAGAGTACAGCCTCATTGCTATCAAGTAGATCATGGGTTATGATTCATTGCATTTTGTAAAGGTTTTTGCAGTAATAATTATTTTTCATCGATAACTGTGCATTAGTACAATGTACATAGTACCTTTTGTATCATCCAAAAATGGCATGGGGCAACTGAAGTTTTCTTGTAACTTGTATCTTGTTTTTGCCCAAAATATTTGACTTCTTTGAGTCCTTGTCTGTCACATTAATTTATATTTTGTCTTGGAATTAAAAATGATGGGCAAAGCCCTGTTTTTGTTTTACTTTGTGTTATTTGTACTTGTAAAATGTTTGCACTGCAGAATGTGCCTAATAATTATTTACATAAAATAAAAATAATATTGTGTTCAATGCTTCCTGTTTAGAGCTTTGCTTGATCATATACATGTAAGAGTCCAGGATCTGTGTAGGAAGCATGCAGTAATCTGGCTTGAGAGATGTTCAAGTAGTACTAGAGATGGCATGCAATGGGCTGCATTCAATCTCATTAGGAGAAAAATTTGCACCCTGATTGTCATGATCATTGTCTTGCCATCCTCACCATCACAAGTACAAACAAACAAACAAAAACCTGACACAGCTCAGTTCCGTTAAAAGCAGACCGAAACAGTAGCATTGTTCACCATAATCCAGGTTACGCTGTATTTCCTTACATTTGAAATGATCTACATTCCCAAATTTATACAGATAGACTGAGTTGCTATTCTTTCAGTATAATGGGGATGTGGCATGAATCTGGTGACCTGCCCTACCCACAGCCCATATTGACTTAAAAAGAAAAGTCTGATTAAAAAAGAACCGAAAGACAATTGGATAAAATTTCTTTACTAAAATTAAAGTTCAGGTTTAAAACTTAAAATTACACTCAATTCATTGGAAATGCATGCAAAGCATAGTTGTGGAAGCACCATAATTAAAGGTATTCTTTGATCCACTTTCGTGCTGAGTCAATATCCTTGTCAACCTTTTCCTTTGTCTCTTTGTCAAAAGAAGGAAGAGAGCTGAAAAACATTGAAAATACATTATACAAGTAATCAGCATCCAAGTTCACTGTAAAGCACGACGAAAAATAATGGCTATGCAAAAAAGTAAATGCAAGGCACACCACTCACCCCACCCTATACTGTACATGTACAAGGCATAGCACCGACTCCACCCTATACATGTACATGTACAAGGCACACCACTCACCCCACCCTATACTATACATGTACAAGGCATAGCAACCACCCCATCCTTCACATGTACAAAGGTACACCACTCTCCCCACCCTATACTGTACATGTACAAGGCATAGTGCCCACTCCACCCTATACATGTACTGTACTGCACTCCCCTGCCCCACCCTCAAAACCCTGACACTGTTGCACCTGCTTCAGGTTACTACGGTAGATGCAAGAACATTAATTTTTTTCATGAAGAAACAAAAAAAAAAGGATGACCATAACATACCTATAAATAGCTGAACTTAAGACGTCAACAACTCCACCTGAATTAAGAATGAAAAGGAAAAGGTAAGTACATGTATGTATTAGGCAAAACTGCTTGTATGACAAAACTGACATTTAGTAAGATACAGTACAAGGCTACGCTCATTTTACATGTAGCAATCTTGTTACATTCAGTTAGCAAAAATAATTATCAGTGGTTATGAGAAAATGTAATAAGCAGTCCTGAATGTTTTGGAATGGAATGTGAAAATAAAGTCTTGTGCTATAAAATTAAGTTGTGATTGGGCCAACATTGTGATGTCAAAAACTGATCTTCAACCTGAACTCACTTTTTCCTCTAAGTTCATGGTTCAGTACTCTGAAAAAAGTCACTTGGACTACAGGTTGATTACTGAGACAATTATTGAATCACTGAGATTTGATGCACACCCTGTGTGTGATACATTATGGAACCTCAATTTAATGAACCTCTACACTGTATATAACAAAGTCATCAACATGGCGACCCCTCGATATCACTAACCAGATTCCCTAGTCCCTTGGCATTTTGTTAAGTCAAGGTTCCACTGTAACAGTGTTTTCAAAAGCAGCCGGTGCCTGATGCAAGGCACCGGCTACATTGAGCATTAGCGCCAGGTACTTTTGGTATTCCAAGTATGAGTTGATGTAGAAGATGAAGGGATCAAAATTTCAGCCAAAATAAAATTAGCAATACTAAAGGATTAAAGTTAAATATAAAACATTTTGTTCTTTCTGACTGTTCATGTTCCAGCATCACAGATTAACGTGGACCAAAAACCAGCCACGGAAACCATTTGCATTTTCCCTGCAGAAAACTGACATTTGATCCTGCTATTTGACAACTTGAAACTGAAATTTCCTGGGGGAGGCTAACCAATCCCCCCCTCCCCTACAGGAGGGACAAACCCACTCCCCCATGCAGCTATGCTGCACGGCTCCACTGACATGTTGCGTTACTGCTCCCACTACTCTGCATTTTCCCCCTCGTACTTTTCCCCAAAGACACTATAACTTGTATTCTGAGTGACATGCTTACAGGTGAGGCATGTGCCCCAGTAACCCTTACAGCTGTATGCTAATTGCCACAGACAATGATGATTGCTGCAGTGGGCTCACCCGGTGATTTTTGTTAATAAGTGTGACAAGTACAGTGTACAGTACATATTTATATGATGCTGCTTTAAGTTACACTGTAAGCTGCAAGCTACACAGTTGCAGATCCAATAAAAGTTGCATCTTGCTAGATAAGCTATAACAGTGTATTGTAAGCTGTGCATGTGATGTTTGCTATATTCATGGCCATGTAGTTATTGCCAACAAGCAGAAAATTTGTACATGTGTTAAAAAAAAGACAATGTGAGAAAAAAACTGCCTGAAAATCTTTAGCCAGTTCCAGAAAAAGATAAATGGGGTGTAAGCAAGGGAACCAAAGACCATCTGACTCTTGAATAATAATTGTATTTTGCCTTGGGTGATGCTGGCTTAATTCAACTTTGGTTTGTTTACCACTACAGAACTATACAACTACATGCGCAGACTATAGATTTCTCTTGGTTTAGTGGATGCTTCCAAATTAATAGTAATATTTTTTTGTGTTTGAAACTCTTGAAACTGTAAGTAAAAAGAAAGCATTGCAATAACAGGAGTACAAGATATGTTGTAATAAATGTACAGTTGTATCTCAAAATTGAAACAATTTTATTGCATTTATTACATTATAAATTAAAATTATTAAATGGGTGACTAACCTGGGGTGCAAACTGTGTCACATAGACTGCATAAGCTGCAGTATTTACAGTACTGAAAAATATATATTAATTTTATCATGAATAAATATTGTAAACATGTAAGTATTTTTATTAATACATTGCAACCTTAACCTGTTTTGGTTTTGTCTAAATATCACTGTCTGTATGACTGTTTGTTTGGAATGATTTTCACCTCTTTCACTCTATGAAATTATAACCTTCCTTCCTGTCCCTCCCCTCCCCCTTGACATTTTCAAATATTGCCACAGACCTGTTATCTCTCTTTCTCATGTTGAAAAAGCCTGTTTTCAAATTCCCTCACTACCATCAAATGTCTCCAGAAAAGCAATGAATTTTCTTGTTTGAGAGCTCAAAATAGCCTAAGTCAGTCGGTCAGTCAAGCCCTACCTATGGGCCAACAATGAAGTTTTTATGGCAGGGAGTGAACAACAAATTCCAACTTGTCAAATTCCCATTGCTCCCACCAAATCATTAAAATTTTTCTATTGATTTGTTGGTTCATGTAGCTGACCTTGTAGGGTTTTTGACCTATGAGATCCCCTCCCCCTCTTATCTGGAACACTGTACTCCTGACTCCCTCCTCTGCCATATTCTGTCCTGCCAGCTTAACCTTGATGTAATATACATAATACATGTAGTTACTCAACACATACCTTGCACAAGTGACAATTGGGTTTTTTCTTGCTCCTTTCACATGGACAATCTGCATCGCACAACTCACAGAACTGAAAAGATACATGTAAATGCAAGGGATTTGATAAAATTGATTGATAAATAAGTACACAAAGCACAAGTTAACGATAATAAGATGCCAAAGCCAGAGGCTTATATGGCGTAGGTCAGAGAGTTACAATGTGCTGCTACATGTAAGTTACAATAAGAATAAAAATTAATAATTACAAGATTAACAGAGAAAAGGTAAACTATTACAACATATAAAGAATTATTACTACATATAAAACATAACAATTGATGATAGTGTGCAAAAAGTAATAAAGGAAAAAAGATTGAAGGTGGAAAAAATTTGAGTTCAACTTAGTTTAAACTTATAATGTTTGAAAATAATCTCTCAGTTTATGTTTATAACTAGAAAGAGTAAGTGAATTATGAAGTGAGAGAGGAATGTCATTCCAAATTTGAGGACCCTCTTCCTGAAGAGAAAAAGAATATTTGTGAGTATGAAGATGTAAGTTGTCTTTTTGCCTGGTGAGATATTGATGACAATCAAAGTTAAGAAAGAAAAGAGATGAAAGAGGAGAGGGCAAGAGCTTCTGCATGTGAAGGAAAACAAAGTAAGAAACTTGGTACCGGTACTTATAAAATAATATTAAATATGTTGAGTATTTTGAGTTTGTTAAAGAGCGAGTAAGTAATTGTGCATGTGGTGGAGAATGAGTGATGATTCTTAAGGCTTTCTTCTGGCGATGGAAAAGGGTTTGTAAGTGAGAAGAGTATGTGGATGCCCAAATAATAGAACAGTATTGAAGACAAGGGAGTATTAAAGAGTTGGCTGTATAATGTGCAAAGAGTATTAGAAAGGAAAAACTGTCGTGATTTGATAATAATCCCTGTGGATTTGGCAATTTTGGAAGAATTAGAAATGGCTTTTATATGAGCCTGCCATGAGAGGTTTTGATGGATGATAACACCTAAGAATTTTGTGTTTTCTACTTTATTAATACTATTCTTATCAATGTTAATAGAAAGATCATCAAGACTTATTTTCTTTCTTGCAGGGTGAAACAAAATAAATTTAGTCTTGTTGGGATGCAAAGTTAGCTTTGTCAGCTTTGAACCAGGTAGCCACAAAAGAAAGTTCATGGTTCACAATTTTAGTTAGTTCAGAGATATTTTTGTGTTGAAAGAAAATACTAGTTTCGTCTGCAAAAAGGATGAATGAGAGATAATTAGAGCATGAAAAAATGTCATTAATGTATATAAGAAATAAAAGTGGCCCTAATACAGAACCCTGAGGAACACCACATTTAATTGGAAGCAGTGGAGATTTCCAGGAATCAATTTCGACATGTTGAGAGCGAGAGAGGAGATAGCTATGCATCCAGTTAAAAGGTGTGCCTCGAATACCATAGAAGTTTAATTTATCTAAGAGGATGGAGTGATTAACGGTATCAAATGCCTTCTTTAGATGAATGAATATGCTAATTGTGAATTCATTCTTCTCAAATGAATCAAATATTTTATTAGTAAGTTCCAGTATTGCAATAAAAGTAGAATGTTTCTTTCTAAACCCATACTGATGATTATTGAGTATGTTATGTTTAGTGAGATAGTCCATTAGACAACGAAACAAAAAGTCATGGCACTCTCAAGGATTTTAGAGAAGCATGGTAAGATTGAGATAGGCCTATAATTAGTGAAGTTGATGGATAATTTCCTTGTTAGGAAATCTCTTAATAAAAGTGGTATAAAACAAATTATTTCACAAGCTCTGGTTGGCTGTTCAAACAATGAATAGTACTTTAGCTTGTTATTCAACTTACTCCACTGTACTCAACTTAGCATGCAAGTGTTATCTTCTCAGAGATGGGTGAAAATAGATCTAATTTTGGCTGTCACATGACTTCAATGACTACAGGCAATGAACTTATTTAAGAGGGGTAGGGGGATATGCTATATGTACATGTAATCTGCCCTGCATGAAATAATTTTAAATTGTTTTGTCTAGCTTATTTAATTTCTCATCCAAAATTTGAAAAGATTTGCCCTAGTGTGACCCAGCCCTTATTTGTCAGAAATAAGAGTTTTATTGAAGTCCACTTTCTACTGGTTTGGTAAATGAATGCATCAAAGCAATCACCCCAACAGTGGGGATTTACGCCAGTCGCAGCAGATACTACCACTACCCACCTCTTCTTGTTCATATCTTTATAAAGTGTTGAAAAATAATGGGTAACATGACTGAACAAGTCTTGTTGTTGTCAAGTCCTATGCCACATAAGCATTGAATTTTTTAAGCATACAGTACATTATAATTTTCAAGCATGAAATGAAAACTTAATTTTGACTGGCTGCTCACAAAAGTTGCTATAGAGGGTATACAACCAGTCTCCAGAGATTCGAATGACAATGGGTTGGTGGCCATGTTGGTGGACAATAACAAAAGAAGCTAAGGAGGAATCTTTTGTTCATGGTGCATACACCAAAATGGCAGTGATGATGTAACATGCATACACCCTATAATACAACCTCATAGTATGTAAATTGAATATGAGAATGCAATACTGGTGCAGTGCTCTACCAACTGAGCTAACAAGCCAACTGGGAGCTGGTCATTTGGTTAATTCATAATATACCCGTGAGTGATGAATATGTGAGAATGAATAACTATATGAAAATCATATAATTGAACTGCGGGTTGAAGAATGAATATGAGAATGATTATCGTAGTTATATGCACAACTTGAGCAGTAGTGAAGATAAAGCCTGCAAAAAAATCCAGGCTTGTACGGGATTCGAACTCACGACCTCTGCGATACCAGTGTAGCGCTCTACCAACTGAGCTAACAAGCCAACTGGGAGCTGGTCATTTGGTTGGTTCGTAATGCACATGTCATCGCCTTCCCCATGGGGTTGACCCCCGGGCCTACCAGGGAGATATGTGGAGGAATACAAGGAGATGGATGGGATTCTTTGCCCTAGGGTAGGGGAAAATCTGGACATTGTTTTGCGATCAAAGATTAGGGGTGGGGGAATTCACAAGCTTCAAAAGGATGTCATGGGGATTTTCAACTGAGAGAAACCTCACCCAGGGGACTTTGTCTTGAGAGATTTCCCGACCCCCCGGGAAAATTCCTCAAGTTTGCTTAACAGATTTTACAATCCCCTGGTTTGCCCGGGGGTCGACCCCACGGGAAAGCCGATGACATGTGCATAATATTCTACGTCTCGTGTTTCCCCTGCACTTCTTTTGTGCTCTATCCGCTACCTGCGTGCTTTACAACAGAACAGATCACAAGCGAGGCTTCTTTATTTGTTAAATAATAAGTTTTATAACCTTATGTGAGAATGAATAATATGAAAATCATATATTTGAACTTATATGACGCATCCATATTAAACATTTCCGCGTTTCAAAATGCCGTGAGTTGTAATGCAAACTGCCTGATTCCTACCTTGCAATAAGAGCAGTAATTGCACAAAGATCCTAGGGCATATTTTTTGTCCTCCTCGCTGCCGCCCTCATTTGCCACTTTCGTGGGTGATTCGCTCTCGGTTGCAGCTTGTGATTCATCGTTTCCGGACGATGCCTCCGTTTTCTCCGTTACCTGTGGCTCTTGCAAAGGTTCTTCTTCGGCTTTTTCGGCTCCTTGAGCTACATGAGCAAGTACTACGAGGCTAAAGAAGATTAGGGAAAAGAATATCTTCATTTTAGGGGAAATGTGAAGCAAACCCTCAGACTTCTGCAACGTCTGCGACGCAGGCTACCAGTGACTTTGCAGGACTTTGCTCCCAGCACAGCGACAACAGGACCAATGGTCAGCGGTTGAACTTAAACCTTGAACCCTCACTCCTTACTCACACCTCCCCGACCCTTCCCCCTACCCCAGCCCGCCTCGCTGTCAGCTCTGGTAAGATCTGGGTATTTCAGTGGAGCCTTGAGGAAGATTCGGCGAATGGAACTATTTTTCCAGACTTCAGGCCCTCGCAATTGTTTGTCGTGGCCTTGAAAGAACAAGAGAATTTCAAATAATTTCTACCGTGTTTCTTTGATTGACGTCCAGCCAAAAGTCAACCTTGTCTGTCTCTTTTAGAGCCACTGGGGCGCGTGTTAAGACTAATCTTGAAGAATGATTTGACGGCCCTGTAGAGCAGGCGAATTTTAGCCTACGTATAGCCGTACCCACCCCCCGAGGAAAAACGGAAGGAGGGAACATCTACGAAAAGCTGGCTCGAATCGTGTTATGTGACGTCACAGTAATTCATGCAAGTTATGCAAATAAATTATATTTTCTGCGGAAGTGCGTATGTTAACAAAGGTCAAAGGCCGCGTAAATTTCTACAGTCGAACATTGATTATCCGGACTCGTGGGGACTGAGCTGAATTGTCCGGATAATCGAAAATATGAGTATTTTATGAGCCAAAACTAAAACTGAATGACTGACCAAGCAGGGCCCGCGGAGCAGTTTTCAAAGTGGGGGGGCCGCTCCCGCATTTTCAAGTGAGGGGAGGCCCCTAACTCTAAAAATTATTAAAACGTATACGCTGCTTTGTCCAGCAGTTAACATATTTTATCAACTCAAAAAATCAAGTCATATCCTTTTCTACTCTTTTTAACTCGATTCCTTTTTGGATTGTCTTTACGACAAAAAAATTCATTTGCCACATCCGGCAGACGGCAAAGTTTGTCTTTCTTCTTTGTGAGTGTTTAGTACTATAAGATAATAATAAACATTTCTTGAGTCTTTTCTTTGAGCCTTTCTCTAGTAACTCTTCAAGAGTTACTTTCACAGACAACATACAACACTTTAAAACGCGCCTTATCTCTAAAAGTTACCCTAAGAAATTGGTGGAACAGATACTCCCAGAAGTTAACTATGCGGACAGAAAACTGAACAGCTCTGACACAAAAACTGACAACGCACACTAGAAGCTTCTACCCTTCGTGACGCAATTTCAACCATCGTTACCATCAGTGAAAACATACTAATGGACAAATGGCACCTAATGCAAGAACAACCATTACTCATGGAGACAGATATTCAAGGAACATCCCTTGATTATGTTATAGAAAAGGAAAGTCGCTTAAAAATATGCGGTTAAAGCGAAGCTAGAAAGGCCGTGAACAATACAATGAGCACACAGCAGGAGTCGCGTTGGTCTAATCACCAACAGAAGACTACAACTAAGTGTGTGAATTGTAAAGATAGTGGTTTTGAAATTTATTTCCATCAGACAGGATCGAAAGAAACTAATCATAAATTTGAATTTTTGGTTTATCAACGGAGTTGATAATGTAAATTGACCACCGTACAGGGATTCGATTAGTTGACGTTTCGAGCGTTAGCCCTTCGTCGGAGCGAATCCAGATTCGCTCCGACGAAGGGCTAACGCTCGAAACTTCAGCTAATCGAATCCCTGTACGGTGGTCAATTTACATTATCAACTCCGTTGATAAACCAAATTTTCGTGTTTCACTCCCCCACCGACGCAGCACCACAGTTTCTTTAGAAACTAATCCCCTTTAATCATAAATTTGGATGTTTTTCCCGCGAGGTCCGCCACCTTTAGCCAAGCACTATTATCCCCTGAAAGTACGTTTATTTTGGATGTCTTTTACTTAATTTATTATTTTTTCAACAATTAGTGGGGGGCGCCCTGGCCCCTCCCGGCCCCTCCCCCTCCGCGGTCCCTGCCAATGGAGCAAAGAACACCTGAGCAAATCAGAGCTCAGTGTTCCCTGCTAGCAGAGGACTCTTTTCCTTCAATTCAACGTGCTGGAGAAAAGAGACCTCTGCCATGGGTCGAAACGGTCTTGCCATAGGTCGAAATGATCTGTGTTGAGCATGCGTCGCGGTTTCTTAGCGACCGAACCATCACGTGATGTTTTTAGCACGTGATCAAATGACAAACAATACATGGATCGTGCGTTTTAAAACCTCCGCCCACGAACTCGGACGGCGGCTTAATCAAAGACCGTTTCGACCCATGGCAGAGGTCTCTTTTTTCCCGCTCGCTGAATACACGGAAAAGAGGCCTCTTCTAGCAGGGAAAGCTCAGTCAAATGCATTTGCATTAGTACGGCGCGCGTGAGCTCAAAACGCGTACAGATTTGTGATTTGAAGCGAAACAAATTCATATTGAACCGAAGTTTAATTACTTAATTATATAATTTGAAGGGAAAAAGTTTTACTGCGGATGAAAAACTGGGACCGGCTAAGCAAGTTCAGATAATCGAAAAATCCGGATAATCGAGATTCGACTGTATTTTCTTTCGAGCGCATTTGCTAGCCAGTAAAATGTATACTGTGTTTCAAATATATTGAAAAGGATTACGAGCGATTTTTGGTCAAAAGCCGGAAGACAATCTTTGTTCGCGCTCACCAATTCTTCCGATTCACATAGTTTCAGCTTAAATTTGTAGGCAATTTCATGGTCTGCTCAGGAAAAGACAGAATTTAAAGAAGAATCTTGAAGAATTAGGTAAATTTATTAGAAATAATTACGTAGCAAGTTTGGAGAAAGTTGGCATTGCTTTCCAGCCAAAGGAACCGCTATCAGAACGCGTGAATTTGAACAATCTGCACGTCCCTTCATTACCGTTTCCTTTATAGACCTTATCACGGTTTTGGGAGCCATCTTGGCGGGTGGACAAACATAACAAGCAAAGGGTTCCACTGACAAATTTGAGGGAATTAGCTCTGCCAAAAAAACGTTCTCTGGCTTTTTGAATTTTTCCATACATTCGTCTGTACTTCTTTGTCGCGGGCTGAAAAATTCCCGGGAAAAAAAAAGAGACGAATGTGTGGAAAATTTAAAAAGCCAGAGAACGTTTTCTGGCACTAGGCATGAATAGATTGTGCTAGTAAATCCCGCAAAAGTTGCTTGACAATACACCCAAAAGTTGCTCTAAAGTTGCTCAAAAATTAAACGTTGCCACCCAAATTTAGAAAAGTTGCTTACTTTTGACAGTCATTTTGTTCTAGATTACCACTCAAAACATGACGTTGTATATGTAATTTAACATCATTTGTTGTGATTAATATAATCTGTAAGCTCAACTTAACTAATAATAGAAAGTATTTTTTAATGACGTTTCTAATGAGTAAAGATCACAATGTTTGCAATAGACATCATAGTGCTGACTACTAAGAGTTGCCCCAGCGGCTATGGTAACCTCAGTAGGGTCAATATCTGTATTATTTTCATTTTCCTCGTCAGACATTTCAGCTTCTAATTATGATGCCTCGCACTGCAGCAAATACCAAGATGGCGGGCGGGAAGCTCTATTGTTGGAGCGAATAACCGCTGGATGTAAGCGCCCGTAAGATAGATAGCTGCTGTCCAGTTCATGGGCGCACGTGTTATTTTATAAATTATTTGTAAGAATGTACGGCATCCTTAGTTTTGACAAGTTTTGATAAAAACCTTTTAATAACGACATTTATGATGGTTAGGTCAGTTTTTAACAATTTGTTGACTCAAAAGTTGCCAAGCACAATCTATTTATGCCTATCTGGCAGGACTAAATCCCTCAAATTTGGTCAGTGGAACCCTTTTCCCAGTACCATTAATTGGCAATGTAAATTTTTGCTGAGAAACAAGCGCCTCACGCACTTTTTTGACAATGTATTTGCATACGAACTCTATAATTTCTGCTGTGTTTGTCTACTTACCCTCCAAGATCGCTTTCAAAACCGTGATAAGGTCTACCGTAAAAGCTCTATTAAGCCCCCCTTCTCTATTACCCCCCCCCCCCCTCTAATAAGGCCCCGTCTGGAAGTCGTTTTTTGTAATAAGCCTCCCCTCTCTAATAAGCGCCCTTTCCCCTTTTGGGACATGAGATTTTGTAATAAGTCTCTATCTTGTGAAATCAACTTTATAGTGGCCCAATTGGTTTGTTTTTATGAAATATACACTCAAACACGTAATACTTTTGCTGCTCTTTATTGGATGATAAAATTTTACTGTAGTTGTTCGAGTTTTATGCAAAAACTGTTTTAAGACGAAAACCAGGTGTAAGATTTGAAATAAGCTCCCCCTCTCTATTAAGCCCCCCTCTCTAATAAGCCCCCGGTCAATGAGACCTGAAATTAAATAAGCCCCCCTCCCCCTTAATAGAGCTTTTACGGTACTCACCAGTCATGACGCGTTTGATGATATCATCTTCCGAATCTCTGGTTAGCGCCATCGCTTTCAATCCCAGATCACTCAAATATTGGACTTGATCTGCCATGAGCGCTGCACTCGCTGTCAGTCGAGAGAGAGAGAGACCCTGGTTGGACCTGATCACGTGACCACCCAAAATCTGGGTGGTAAAAAAATGTGATGGCAGCGAGGGGTGGCAAAGTCAAGAACCTGTTACTGCGACAATTCATCCACCCTCGCTGCGGTATTGTTGTTTTTACTGGTCACGTGATCAGGTCCAACCAGGGTCTCTCTCTCGACGACAAGAGAGGAAAAGAGAGAGATAACACACAAACTGCGGTGATAAACATGACAATAGAACGCATTGTTGGAAAACAAAAATAAAACTATATCGTTTAACTTGACGTTTCGTATGTTTCGACATACATCTTCAGAAGTGACCGTTAGGAATTAAAGTAACAACTAAATTTGAAATTTAAGATAAGTAACTAATTAACAACAACCTTGACAGAAGCTAAAAATAATTTGCATATAAAAGATGCAAACTAATAGAGAGAGAACCTAGGTTCGAGGTCGAGACGTTCCCTCCTCCCGTTTTTCTCCAGGGGTGGGTACGGCTACACGTAGCCTAGCGTATTTTGGGGCTCAGCAGAGGCTGCGTATTTTCGCGAAAATGCGAATCAGGCCTGATGTTAGATTACAAATAAAAAAGAGGTGTGCGTCTTGAGTGCACGTCAGGCTTTGCGACTCGTTCCAATTCTCCTATACATGTTCAATACTCTCCACGGTTTGAAACTGATCCAAGAAGGCTGCCTAATACACGAACGACCTTTCCTATTCTACAATGCACTCACCTGCCAACCTGAAACGCTTGCATTGCAGGTTAATCGGGATCAGTGGATTTTTAAAGGGAAGGCCGAAAAGGACCTCACATGACATGAACTTATGACCTGACATGAACTTATGAACACCTTAACTTATCGTACACCTGTAACTAATTTCCGCACCAAGTCAGTTATGTAGAAATATCATCGACAAAATTGCTTTGTTTTCCTAAACCATCCTTAGTGAATGCATCTACAGTCCATTTAGTGTATTCTGGGGTAAGATCTCGGCATCCCAGTCAAACTTTGCCCAAGGTCTGAAATCTTAATAACGTATAATAACTGTATGGGCTGTGCAGAGATCGTAATTGCACCAGATTTTCGGACAGTCAATGATCGGATAGCTGTCAGGAGTTATCAGTGCAATATATAGCCCTTAAAAGAACAAAGACAATCAAGCTAACTAAAAAAAAAAAAAGAAGAAGTTATCAGGGGCGTAGCCAGGATTTTTCCACAGGTGCGCACAATTTTTCAAATCTCCCTCTCCCCCACCTCCCCCCTCCGAAGTCTCCGATAATTTTTTACGAGGCTTCATCAAATTTTCTTTTATGTTATGTTGTAAGCGTAAGCGTTCTTACTAGTCTCCTACGCAGCCGTTCTTTGTCTCGTCACACAACGCTCCTCGCGGCGAGGAGCGTTGCGTGACGAGACAAAGAACGGCCGCGTAGGAGACTACGTTCTTACCTGATATGAAATATTACCTGAGTCGTGAAAATTCTTTGTTGATTTTTTGAGTTAATTGAAGTGGTTCGGTGGCTTATCATTAATTGAGCTAATAAGTTAGTGGTATCTCAGAATTTTATTCACAGATGAGTGATTTTTTTGACTGGCAATGTTTTCCTTGTAAAAGCACCTACATAGACGTGATTGTGCCCTAGCAGTAAGGGTAAACAAAAGCCCTAGCAGTACATGTGTACATCTCCATGCAATAAACCGAACTGAATCCCAAGGCTTATGTAAAATATAACTGCTCATAGCTTTCATAGAAGTTATAACTGGTCTTCCGTTACAGCCCCTTCGCTAATCTTGTCTTTCTTTCGAGCAAACTCAGAAATGACCTCATTTAAGTCAATTTCCTTATGTTCATGAAAATGTATCAGGTATAGCGAGGAAAAACTGGCATCTCACATAACGCTCCGAAGTGACGTCTTGAGCATCTTCATGCTACTAAAGCTTTGCTTCAGTTTCTTCTTTCTGTTGTGTCATTTTGTCAGTGCCGATGGCAACGTAATAATCTGTAATTGATGTTTTGGCCACGGAAAGCTTAGCAGAGCGAAGGCAGGCCGATCAAGGTTACAATTAATGCATATGAAACGAAGTGACGACAACCCGTTCACTCTTTACCATCGCGCTCGCTTTCTGATCGCTTTGTCCCACCTTGTTTGGACCATCAGTTCTGTCCACTAATGAGTCACGTCGCATCTCTATGGAAACCGACATTTGGTGTGGAAAAACACCGTCTGTTGTTTTATCAATAACAAACAAGTAAATACAAGTAAACTTTCTTTTTTACTGATATAGCCATCTTTTATTTGTTTGCCGTTTTTATTCATTTTTTTAAATTTTCTTTTATTTTCGACTTTTTCAGGTACGCACGTGCGTATAGAGATACGCCACTGATTATGTTTGTTAGTTATTCGAGGCAAGTTCAGATCCGATTTTCCTCCAAAGGCCGCAAAGATTTATTACTACTGAGCCAGGCTATCTTGCAATTATGAAAAAAAAAAAAAAATAGAAACACCGTGCATATCAACTAAATAAGAATCACAATATATGCAATGGCTGTGTTCAGTTGTTGCCTTGAACACAGCACACGTTGTTTGTCTTTACTGTAACAGTTACAACCTCGTCCCCAGGGTCTTCTCGACAGTCGTATTGAAAGGAGAGATTGCCATGGGGATAAGATTTTTTTTGTCAGGATCAAACATTTGTTGGTCACGTGTTTCGAGAGAGTCTTTGGACCGTTCGTCTCGGACACCTCACCAAACCGAATCATACGTCAGAACCGAAGAGACCGTGAGGGTTTGGGGTGAAAACCGAACGGGAACTAGGTTAATAAGGCATCTGATGGCCGATATGCATCAATATGATGTCCAGATCTTTATTGACGTCTTAAAAAAACTCATCAATAATTCATGTTGAAAATAAAAGAAATTAATTTTTAATTAGTGTCCTTGTATCTGATAAAGACACGGCTAAATTTTACATCCGATTTTCTACGCCAAAATAACCCAAAATCTAGATTTTAGTTTGAGAATGGATAGATTTACAGTAAAGCTTTTTAAGCCGTTCAATAAATTCGCAATTCGTGTTTTATCAAGTCCTAAAACACTCGGCTGCGCTTCGTGTTTCAAACTTGATTGAACACTCCTGCTCGTTTATGAAACATGACATTTCATCTTGCTGTGAATACCCTACTAAATGTTTTGTGTCCTCATAGCAGACATTAGTAATGTTTGCAAACGTACACAAACTGTCCGAATTCATGGCTTATAAAGCTATCATTCATTTCTGTTGATTAAACAGTCAACACACCAGCCTAAGGGAAATCATTTTACAGAACTAATCACCACCACCACCATCATCGTCATCGTCATAAGAAACATACCCATTAAAAGCAGCAGCATCACCATATAGTGATCATCACCATCACCATCACCACCACCACAATCATCACCATCGTCGTCATGATCATCATCATCACACCATCATCAAAAACATCCCCATTCAACAGCAGCAGCATCAGTATCATGATCAGAATCATCATCATCACCATCAAAAACATCCCCATTCAATGGCAGCAGCACCAACATCATAATCATTACCTAAAATCATCTGCAAACAACAGCAGCAACATAACCATCACCATCCATCGTAATCACCAAAACAATCACCATCAGAAACATCACAACCAGCAAAGTGATCATAATCACCATAACAATCACCATCAAAAACATCACAACCAGCAAAATCATCAAAAACATCAATACCACCATCGTCATAATCACCATGATCATCACCATACAAAACATCAATACCACCATCATCATAATCACCATGATCATCACCATACAAAACATCAATACCACCATCATCATAATCACCATGATCATCACCATACAAAACATCAATACCACCATCATCATAATCACCATGATCATCACCATACAAAACATCAATACCACCATCATCATAATCACCATGATCATCACCATACAAAACATCAATACCACCATCGTCATAATCACCATGATCATCACCATCAAAAACATCAATACCGCCATCGTCATAATCACCGTGATCATCACCATCAAAAACATTAATACCACCATCGTCATAATCACCATGATCATCACCATCAGAAACATCAATACCACCATCATCATAATCACCATGATCATCACAATCAAAAACATCAATACCACCATCATCATATTCACCACGATCATCACCATCAAAAACATCAATACCACCATCATCATAATCACCATGATCATCACCATCAAAAACATCAATACCACCATCATCATAATCACCATGATCATCACCATCAAAAACACCAATACTAGCAGCATCATCATAATCATAATGATCGTTACCACCAAAATCATTGATAACAACAACAGCAGCAGTGGCCACAGCACCACGACGATCATCATGATCACCGCTTGTGACAGCATCAACACCTGGGGCAGCAATAGCAAGGCAATCATCATGACCTCCATCACTGATAACACCAATAGCAGCAGCAGCAGCAGCAGCAGCAAGACAACCATCCTGACCATCACCATTAATAACATCAACAGCAGGAGCAGCCGCAGCAGCAGCAGCCTGAGCAACAAGACTTAGACAATCATCGTGATCGTCACCATTAATAACATCACCAAGAGCGGCAGTGTCACGACAACCAGCACGATCATCATCACCATTCATAACACCAACAGCAGAGGCAGCACGACGATCATCATGATAGATAACATCAGCAGCAGGAGCAGCAGCAGTAAGACAATCGTCATGATCACCATTCATCATAGCATCAACAGCAGCAGCACGACGACCGTCATCATCATCATCATCATCATCATCATCATCATCATCATCATCATCATCATCACGATCATCATCATTATCCTCATCAGCATCGTCTGTGCCACAAGCTTCCATTCGATTCCTTATGTTTGCCATATTCTCAAACACTTCTTCGTTGAGAGGCGTATTAACTTCGAGGCAATATGAATGCAAGAAATGTTTCTTTCTTTTCGGTACTGAGACCTTTGTTACCTTGTTAGTTAGTGTTGTCATTATCCGCTTTTTGGCGGCTAAAACTTCTAACTCGTGGCCTTTTTTCATGATCTGCTCTGCAAACTCGATATCTTTTTTAACACTTTCCAAAGTAGTGGTTAAAGACTCTTTAAGGTTCTGTCGTTCTTCTTTCTGGACCCGGGCTAATTGGTTCAGCTCATTCTTTAAGCTTTTCCGCTTTTTCTCAAGGAAAGTAACCCGTTTGTCTACAAAAGTATCAATTTCAGAGGAAACCTTTTTGTAGTTAGCTTGAGCTTTGCGTTCCAGGCCATCAAGATCCTTAATTGTCGCTTCCAAATCGGCGATTTTTACCCTCGATTCGTCAACGGCCTTTCCGATTTTCTTCTTTTCAGTAAGGTAGATATCCTTCACAAACCTATGAGCGTGGTCGCGATGCTCTATCAAGGTGCATTCTAGGCAAATCAGCAGATCACACGTTTGGCAAAACATCTTGAGTTTTTCGTCGTCATGCTTTTCGCAAAATGGGTTTCGATCAGAATGAATATCGAGGTCTGAGAGAAGTTTAGTAACGAGGAAGTTGCTCTGTAGGTGCTCAACATCACCCCCGGGAATCTGTTGAACAAAAGAAAAAAATTCCTTTTGCCTATATACTGATGAGGTAATGAGATGAGGCTATTCAGTCATAGAGGTGGAATTTTCGTTTGGAGATAGACTTATCAAAACTCATATTTTTTCGAGTTAGACTTGCTACACAAAATCTGAAGTGTATAAAAAGTGCCACAGTGCTGGTCTTGGTCATCATTTATTGCAAGATTTTGTCAGTTCAGTTCAGTTTTTATTTAGCCAATTAAACAACATAAACAATTAAATACAAATATAGTAAGCTGGTAAGGGAGCCCAGAAGAAACCAAGAGGCTTATAAAACCTTAGTCTCCTTCGCAGCCGTTATTAGGGTGGTCACGCAACGCTCCTCCCCACTAACGGCTCCTCACTCGAGCTCTGCATTTTTTTTCCCTCCGTTACCGAGAACCAATAAAATGCAAGTAATTCTTGACAGCTGCGCCAATCATATTTCTCGTTTTATTTCCCGCCAAAAACACAACAAGACGAGGACTAGGACCAGGTTTCAAGAAAATGGAAGCCTGCTCCTTATTGGTCAGTTTGAGGGAAAGGAATGCAAAGCTCGAGTGAGCAGCCGTTAGTGGGGAAGAGCGTTGCGTGACGACCCAAATAACGGCTGCAAATGAGACTAAAAACCTGGGGTCAGATTCATGAAGGCCTCCTAAGTTAAGATGTCTCCAATGTATTGTTTTCTCACAATTGTCCATTGTTTTGATATAGATAGCCTGTTGTTAGAAAGCAATACTTAGGATACAACTTAACTTAGGAGGGCTTTGTGAATCCGGCTCCTGGGCTCCCTTATCACAAATAAGAATACATACGTGGAGTGATTCGCAAATAATAACTGAACTAAGTTAACACCCCCACCCCTCCCCCCACCCCCTCTCTCTTCCACATTTCCTTCCACTTCTTTTTCTCTGATTACGCTAGCTTTCGAAAACTGAAAAACAACTTTGTTTCTTTCAATCCTGTCTAATGACTCACCTCCGTTTGTTTCCTGCATTCAGGGCATTTGATTTCAGGTATGTCATTCAGTGGAAAATCTATTGTCACCAGTCTCTCCAAGCACTCTCTGCAGTAGGTATGTTGGCATGACAACACTTTTGGATCCTTGAATACTTCCAGGCACACTGCACATTCCAAGTGCTTGGTCAGCTTGTTATCAATACCTGATGCCATGTTTTCCCTGTGTATAACGCACAAAGAGTGCTGTTGGGACTGAACAGGAAACAAAATATGAGAGGTTTTAACTTTCAACTCGGATTAATTAAACTATCAAATATGTATCCGTGGGTGCCACATTTTTTATTGATACCCAACTTCTCAATTAATCAAAGGATCTAGTTTATTTTTTATTTTAATTTTCCGTTAACTAGTTGAATTTACTTTGTTAGCGCGAGATTATCAGTTGCGTGTCGTAAAACAAACACCAAAGCAGTAATGCTTTAGCCAATCATAACAGACCGAAACAGTGCGGCAATGAGCCAGTCAGAGTTGGACGCGAGTACATATATGAAACAGGCGCCAAGTGAGGTAAATCGCGTGTGACTAAGTCACGATCGGTTTTGGTTATGTGTTTCCCTGGTTGAAAGAAATGCCGACCAATCGAGAAGCGAAATAGGGCAAAACAAAAACAAACGAGAATTACCTGTTACACACAAGTAAAAACCGCTAAATCAGAGTTTTGGTTGTATTATGATCGCCACACTTATTTTGCATTTGTTTTTTTGTTTTTTTTCACTGTTGAAGTTTGTAAATTCAAGAAATGGGGTTGAAGCTTAGCTTCATTTTTGCAGAGGAGATATGAATAATCGCTCAGAATGCAGTCCGTAATATGTCGAAATTTTCGTAACTTTATCATGCCGGTGCAGAGGCTTAATCATGCTACATCGATTTAACAACCCTCGTGACGAAGACTGTTAAATGTACAAACCCTATCCAAGGTTCATTCAAGCAAAGTGTCTTCATCACATCCACTTCCAAATTTGATCAGAATTCCATTCCAAACTGAGTATTTCGATGACGTTAGAAGCTACTGAGGAACCGGAACAAAGCTCAGGGCCCGCGCAGCGAGTTTGCAACAAGATTGAAGGGGGGGGGGGGGGGGGGGGAGGTCGCTTCTAAAGAATCATCGTGAATCAACTAGGGGGGTCCGAGGGCATGCTTCCTCGGAAAGTCCTTTGAAATGGCTGGAAATGTATTTAAAACTAACATGGTGTGGTGAAACTTGTATACTTTCAGCAACAAAAAAGGGGTGTTTTAAAACAAGGACAGTCACTTTTCGGTAAAACGTTGAATATAAAGGTAACTTCGATTTTTTTTTGGTATTACTTGTTATTAAATGTTGAAAAGTGGCGGAACTAAAGCCCCTCCAGCCCCTCCCCCTGCGCGGTACCTGAAGCTGGAATGTTCAGTTAGGCGAATGGATCTTCCCTGAGTGGAAAGTGGGAAGATGACAAAAGAAACGGTTAAGACCTTCTTCAACTCATTGTGTACACGAAACTTGGACGATATCCTTCAACGCATCCTAACAATAAGTTATAGTAGGCCTGAGTGGAGTACAATTCAGGGAGTAATCGGGCGAGTAATCAGTTTCAAATTGGGCGAGCACTTAGCACGAGGCTGATTTGAAATTATGTAATGTTTAATAAAAGAGCAGGAGTGTTTTATCAAGTTTAAAACACGAGGCGCTTCCGAGTGTCTTAGGACTTGATAAAACACGAATTGCGAATTTATTGAAAGGCTTAAAAAGCTGTACTGTACGTCTATCCATTCTTACACTAAAATTTAGATTTTGGGTTATTTTGGCGTAGAAAATGGGATGTAAAATTTAGCCGTGTCTTTATCAGATATAAAGACACTCATTAAAAATTAATTTCTTTTGTAATTCCTTGACATACTGTTAATAAGTTTTTTAAGAGCACGATTACCCCTGAATTGTACGACACGAAATCCGGTTACCAATTAATTGTGTCAATAACAAAATATACAAGAAACACAGGAATTAAAGATTCAGTGTAAGACTAAAGAGCATATACGCTTCTCATTGTTTTCAATCTGGCTAGCTGATGAATCTAGCTAGTTATTGGCTGCTTAACTGTCCGATTTGGCCTGTCCGAATACAAGTGTTTATAATCGGCCAGGTCAAATCAGACAGTTTGGACCCGAAACAGCCAATTAAGCCACAAATAAGGGCTGTTAAGGACCAATCACATTCGAGCATTTTGTTATATAATTATTGGCACGATTTCAGGTCAACTGAATAGGAACGTCTACTTGGATACACAGTACAAGTACAGTATCAGCGCAATTGTGCTGCTTGTGGTGCTAAAGGGACGACAATAGGGAGCTTAAACGACGACGGCAACGGCAACGAAAACGTGATTTCAAAATGTAACTTCTCGTTATTGAAACCTTTCGCGTTTATTCCAACTAGTAAAATGCTGATGAGTAAACACGGCATTGAAGTGGGGAAAAAGAAAGAAGAGTTCACCGTCATACGCTCGAGTTCTCCACAAAACAATCGCTCCGCACACGCGTTTTACATTTTAATTGGTACATTTCTTTGGCTAATTTAGCAACAGAACGGGAACATTCTTTAAGATGGTAAAGAAATGTACCAATTAAAATGTAAAACGCACGTGCAGAACGGTTGTTTTGCTCATTAGGCGTATTACTTTGTGCCGTTCTTGTTGCCGTCGCCGCGTCGTCGTTGGTTAAGCTCTCTAGTGTTAGGCCGGCTGTGTGTCTAATGCCTAAGCACAGCTACTATCCATGCCGAGGGGTATGGATAGTATAGGGCTGTGGGGTTAACGTCTTCCTATTTTTCAACAAGCAATGCACATTGTAAATGATGGGGTAGAAGCATGGGCCGGTACCACTCCTCCGCTATTGCCTTGGCCATTCCAGTTATCAAATTCCCAGTAGCAGCCCCAGGGGTCTCTAGGCGAACGCGGTCTCCGACGAGCTGAAGCGAGATTGGTAAGCGGAAATTTCAGAGTCGAGTACAAACTTTCTACGATTGGGTTTTCTCCTCTCGCAATTTTTATTTGCACTGCCACCCTATTCACTTAATTTTCGCGACACATTAATTTAGCGATTCTGCGATTTTCGGAAAATTAAGTATCGCGAAAATTAAGTGACCATATATATCGGCTTAAAACCCTTTAATTATCGTTCTGACTCAATTTCTCATTCAATGTCTTCGTCGTCCTCATCATTGATCTCCTCTGCACTAAGTTCAAGCCGGTAAAATTCCCATTCAAGGGTAGCCTCCAACGCAGACGTCTTTGGGCTCGTCAAGCGTTCCTCCACCACGAAGAAAGGAACGCGTCTTCTTCTTCTTCTTCTTCTTCTTCTTCTTCTTCTTCTTCTTCTTCTTCTTATTATTATTATTATTATTATTATTATTACTATTATTATTGTTATTATTATTTTTATTATTATTATTATTATTGTCGACGTTCATGGGGAGTTCTTGCTGTCCTTGAATGAGGGACAATCGTCCGTACTGTGCATAATTTACGGTCACTGTAATCGTCTGCTTTGCGAAATAAAGGGACTCAGTTTTTAAATATTTCACAAAATCACGAAAATAAAGTGTCGCGAGATATTACCATCCTCAAATTGCAAAATTAAAGTGTCGAGAAAATAAAGTGGTGTAAGGTACTTTGTTAATTACCCGAGAGGGGTGGGGGCACTAAACAAAATTAGTACGGGAGGGTCCGCCCCGAGGTCCGACCCCTTACCATTTTATATACCATTTTTGACAGAAAAGGTGCTCCTTTCGTGTACCTTCCATTGACAAATGGTATCCCTTTCGTATACCTAAAACAGGAAGTCTTCTTGTCATTTTTATCAAGTCTTCAATAAATTAAAACAGTACAATCTTAAGGTATGTGTTTTCGAATATTTTAATGAAACACCCTTTTAAATACCTAAATGACAGATTTCCTTCGTGAAATCCCTACCCTTTCATATACCTGAAGCGTGAAAAAGGTACCCTTTTCGGGCGGAGCCTCCCTGTATAGGTCATTATAGGGAGTACCCCTCCCCCCCGGGGCTAATTACTAGCGACTACAGTCCTGAACGCACAGTTATTCCATTTCCTTAGCTCCACGCGAAACTAAGGCTGCCTGCCGGCTAATTAACGTAGACCCTCTCTCTAATAAACCCCCAGTTAATAAGACCTGTAATTAAATAAGCCCCCCCCCACCCCGGGGGGGAGGGGTGGCTTAATAGAGCTTGATTTGGCATGACTAAGGTTGCGATATTTTTTTCAATTTACATTTCAATATTGCACTCTAATAAAGAATGAACCAATTCATTTTTTGTATTCTAAGAGAACTGAACTCAAGCTTGCTACTACGAGTTCGAATTTGAAATGTGATAAAATAATCACTGATACCGTGAAAGTTTCTGAAAAAAACAAAGACTCGTTCTTTAAACGTTGATCAGATTTGTTCAGATTAAACTAGTATGGCACGAGATGCATTGTAAACAGCTTTGTTGACATCTTATCCGTTATGTTTTGTTATTGAACCTTGAAGGAAACTACTACAATGATTATGATACAAACTACTTGATAAATTTAGAGAGCTCATTGAAGTCATGATGTCACTGTCTGCAGGTGTGAAAGACTCGTATTCGAACCACGACCGGCGAGTATTCAGTGTTCCGGCCGAAGTATTTCTTTGTCGTGCCAGTCTGCTCTATAAAGTAAACTAGTTGCAGCACTCGGAACATTGGCCGCTAAATGTTAGCGCTTTGAGCTTACAATTTTATGTCCAGTAGTTTAATTATATGTTCTTGGGTCTCGAAAACGTTGAAGGAAAAGGAATCCATCCGCATCGCAGACATCCATCAATAACATCAACCGAGGACGAAGAGTTATAACGAATTCGAAATCATGTACTACTCTAGCTAAGGACGACGCGCGTGTCATTTCTACAACAAACGTATCAGAGAAATGACTTTACTTACCTTCTTTAGTTCAACAGTCAGTCAGAGACAGCTGCAGAGACAAAATATTTTCATCTCGGCTCATTCCGAGAAGCGAGTTCCTGGTTTCTCGGAAAACCAACCGTCACGTGTCACGTCACATGACACCTTAAATGCATGAATGAGTTGGCGCATTGTGCCTTTGATAAGGGTCTGGATGGGATTCATTGTCTCAGTGTTCTTTGCCCGATTTTTTGGATTGTTAAGTGTTAAAAAGTGAAAATTTTAATGTTTACCATTATGAAAAAAACGTTTACTGTTAAGTGTTAGTATTAATCTACTAGCGTTCTATCACGAATGCCGTTCTCTGATTGGCTATGCTACTCGCTATCTATTCTGTGTTATAGTTCACCACTAAATTCTCTCCGATTCTTATTGGTTTAAACTGATCACGTGACGCGATAGTGTTCATCCGCGGAGAGACACTATCAGCCCATAGTGACCGTCCGAGAAAAATACCCGGATGGATAGTAGTCGTCCGTGAATAATTTTCGCTACTAAACAAGCGTTTTGAAGTGTTTTTGAAGTTTTTGTTTTTGAAGTGGCGCGTTGTTTTTTTGACGGCGTTGTTGTTGTTTTTTGTGGCGCGTTGTTTTTTGAAGTTTTTGAAGTGGCGCGCGGAAGAAAATTTAGTGGTGAACAATAAAGACAATAGAGTGTTTATGTCTCGGAACTATCGGTCTGATAGTTGCCCCTTGGAAATTTGATGTTCTTAAAACTAGCATATCTGCCCTCAAAGCTTCGCTTCTCGGGCAAATATTTATTTTAAGAACATCAAAATTCCGCGGGGCAACTATCAGCCGATAGTTCCTCGACAGAAACACTCTATAGTTTAAATAGATAGCGAGTGGCGGTTGTCAACAAAATGGCGCCCGCTTCTTCGCGTTTTCGAAGTGTCTGAGAGGAGAATTTGGATAATTTACTTGTTTAGTTTTGAACGACTAGTAGATTTATACTAAAGCAATTAAATTATTCGCTCTCGATTTCTATGCGTGATAGCTGATTCGGGCTGCGCCCTCATCAGCTATCACGCGATAGAAATCGAGAGCGAATAATCTTATTGTTAATTAGAACCACAATTTCTTAATTTAACTCAATAAAAATTTCATGTACAAAGCAATAATGATAGAGAACAGGGCTAAGATTCTTCACAATAAGCTTCTATGTGCAAAGGCGTGCAAAATAGGCTAGTTTCGAATTGTGGGAGAACAAAAGAACAGAGTCGAGGTGAGGCGAGGTTGTCAAAAACAAAGGAAAACAGTGCAAATTATTCCCCTCAACCTCGACTCTGTTCTTTTGTTCTCTCACAATTCTAGCCTATTAAGAGTCAAGAGGAGAAGAGCCTGTGCATGTGCGGAACTGACAGAACTGGTCAGCATGCATACTGTGGCCATTCTGTGGCCAGCGGTTTTCCAGCAGACTTCTGCATGCAAATCAGAGTGAGGGTATGCAAAAGACCGATTGAAAGTGGTCCTCAAGCAGAGTACTCGTGCTAGCCTTTGACCTCAAACCTCAAGAGTCTCGCCTCGTGGAATAACTTTTCCATCAACCGGTTGATTACATGAACGGAAAGAAACATTCAAAGTTTGCTTTACTACCGGTATAGTTTTCGTTTCTGACTGAGGATCTGGGGCTATACGTTTCATTGACTAGGAAGGCCTGAAAAGCCTGGAGCCTAAAATCGCGCACAGAGCTACTTTCACAGCTGGGTCGTTTTAGTTTGCCATTGGAGGGTACCGCAATGCCAATTCTTCGGAAGCAGCTCATGACACATCTGAAAGCCTTAGCTGTACAAGTTAACACTGGCCTGGGAGGAACTCGTGACGAGCCCAAATACGTCTGCCTGGGCTATACTGTGGATGGATTCCGGGACTGGCATGGCAATTTGGGCGAGTTTTGACTGTAAATAATGCGATCGGTACAATATTTTGTCAGTAGGACTAGGTGGTTAGACAGTTCTAAAAAAATATCTGAAATGGAATCGAAATTGGTCGACTTCCACGCCGCCTTTTTGCCGTGTTGCAAGAATATCCCACATTTCCTTTGGGTCACAAACGCGAACATTACCGACCAGTGAGAGCAATTGAAATCAAATAGCGTTATTCAGGTCGCGCTAAAGGAGAAAACAGGAAAACGTGGAACAGATTACAAGAATTGGAGTTGGAGTTTTCTGCCAATGTAGACTTTTGGCTTCAAGAGGACTTTTTGTCTTAACGTCAAGACAAAGCTGCATATTTTTTTGGTGTTGTCCGATGGTGTTTGAAGCCAGCGTTTCTAAGAGCCAATCTCGAGTGTCTCAACTTTTCTTTTTCGTTCCAGAAAAGAATTCTGGGTAATTCCTCTACACCAACAGCATAGAACTCTCCTTCGGTTCATTTCATAGTTTTTCCATAAGTGTTGAGCCACCCGGTGCTACCAGCAAAATATTGTATCGATGAGTTTTTTACCGGTTAAAACTAGCCCAAATTTCCTTGGTAGGTCCCGGAATCCACTTGTAGAACGGCAAGAGAGACAGGTTCCATTTTGAGTCACCATGCTTACAAAAGAGCGTGTTTGGCATCTCCGTCAACATGAGACTGCCTCTCACCTCTGGTTTCTTTCAAAGGCTCGCCTTTACCCACATTCTAGCTTAATGATGCCAGCCTGGAGGTTTCTGCAGAGGAAAGTGGCTCAGAAAACACTCTAAAATTGACAATCTTATCACATTAGAGCGCTTCCACTCGATCGAAAAACAACAGCCACTCGCGTGCATCACGTGACACTGAAGTCTGAGTTCCCAGTATTTCAAGGCAGCAGATATTTTGGTAGTTACTCCGGATCCCCATATGGAGAAGATAAGTGTCCCTGACTATTAACTACCCAAAATGTGTTGAATTAAATAGCAACCCCTTGGTATGGAAAGATTTAAGGGAAACAATGGATGTCACGTGACCAAGCTATTTGACACCGTCAGGGAACAGAAACAGTATCGCTCGACTGAAATCTATGGTTGGGTTGGGGTTGCATATATAACGTAAGTTGCTTTTCCGTCAGTGGGTCAGTTCCTTGGCTTAGGGCTAGTGTTGGGTTAGGATTTATTTTTGGGCGTCCACAAGTCACGTGACACACTGCAGCGCCCTGGGGCAGCTGGCCAGACGGAGTTGTCCTTGTTGAACCCAAAATATTTTGCACTAACAGAGTAGTTTCAAAAACTTACCACCCCTTTACTTTTATTTTGCACGTTGAAACGACATTCAGCTCGCCAAGGCCTTTACCAACTACCCCCTCTCTAAATCCTTATTCTTTACTTAGGATTGCAAAAAGATCCTGGTGTTACTACTTCACGGATTGATATTGTGCAACATCGCAATACCAAAATAATGGTAAAGGGTTTTTTTAATTAAATGTCTTGAAATGTCTTAGGCGCGCGCTGCTCAAACATAGGGTGGGGGTGGGGTTTAGGTTGGACATAAAAACAAAGAAAGCAAGGCTGAATTTACGGTCAGCGAAATATGACCGAAAATTCAGCCTTGTTTTATTTGTTTATTTGTTCTACAATTTGTTGCTGATCAGATCCTTTACTACAGGATCCGTGCTTCTATTTTATCTCAGTGGTCCTTACAAGCGTATAGATGTTTTTAGGTTGGACAGTTGACTGTGCAGCATGGGGTGGAGTGATGTGGAATGGAATAAATAAAATAGAATGAATATGATGAATAGGAGAGACACAAAAGCATATTTCTTTAATGACAGCCGCCTCACAAGCTATTGAAACTAAGTTAAAGAAGTCAAATTTAGGACAGTTAGAGAGCCCGTGGTCAGTTTAGTTATTTTCAAATGATAGGTAAATGTCTGTTGCAGAGAAGTGGTCGTACATAAGTAAGCGAGTGTATCCGCTGGAAACATAAAGTGGCCGACGTCGAGAGGTGACCGTTTTTCCGCTGTATCAGGTCTATAATCTGATTAACACATGACCTTTTGTTGTAGTGCACGCTTGTCTTTGAAGTTTTACACAGTTTTTACATACTCTATTATTTAAGGTACTTTCTTATACTATCTGAGATAGGGGTAAATTGCTTTAAAAATATAGCTCAAGTTTAGCGTCTATCTCCGTCACTTCCACATGCCATGAGCATGCTGAAGCAAGCAAGAAATTAGAAGAGCGCTCTGATTACTAGTTTTCACCCGTGACAATTTATCCTCGACCCGCGACCCGCGAAAATTAGATTGTTCTTCAGTTCATCATGTAATAATAAAACAACATTGTTTTAACAATGTTGAACTGAAAACGCCCCTACGTATTTGAGTTAATTGAATGTCTTGTTAGACTACAGTTTTACATTTCTTTTACCCTTATTTATACTACTCGCGAAAAAAACAAATGAGGAAATAACTAAGAAGTGTATTCAGTATGTTGGGATCCCGCTGAAATTAAAAGATAAGGAAAAGAGACAGGACTGAGAGATTAAATAGAGATGGAGAGATGAAATAGTCGATGTAGAAAAATTTGTTTGAAAGTGACTCTATATTTCAAATACCAAAGGTTGGGGAGTTATTATTAAGTGATCCATATTGCATATTGATCGCGCTGTGTGAAGACTGGTTTCTGACAACTTGACTTTAGGTTCCAGAAAATAAACAGAAGCATTCCGACGCTGACCTACTGACCCATATTGAAATAATTCACAGAGGACAATGTGCCGATTGCACTGAATTAAACCTTCGTAGCGGGCCAGATTTGTTTTTCTCATTTAGTTATTTTTGGCTAATTTTGGCGCTCTAAATTTTGTTAATTAAGTGCTTCCCGCTCTCCGCCGGCGAGGAGACGACAGCTCACGTGGCTACGCAAACTTATACCGCGACACTGAAGGTCACATGAAAAGGGTTATTGTGTGCATATGACGTTCTTGTATTTGGTTATCGTGTTACGTGCTGCAGTGAAGTGGTGAACGATTCTGGGAAGTTTTCTGCGATGAAATTGCCCGTATTGTTAGCTTTTTGCATCGGTTTTGCGTCATCATTAGACGTATACCATATTCAACCTGTTAAGAGCGAAGGTAAGCTTCATTAAGCATTTATATCTGAAATCGGTAAAATTATTTTTCATGGCTTTTGCGCGCAACCAGAACGGAAGCGCCTCCTAAGGAGAATCTCAGATAGAATTTGCGTTTGTATGACTTTGTCCTCTACATCGCAGATAGTATTTCCATCATATTTGCTCGTTGCATTCCTATTATTCTTAAAGAAAGTTTTTGTATTGGTTTCTGTTGTCAAACATCATGTGGACATTTGTATCCTTTGCCGGATTTCATTAATGCGTCACAGGTTCGGTGACGTGGGAGGGGTGGTAAGGGGAAAGGGTGGAATGAGAGCAAAGATGGAGCTCGGTGGTGGTGAGGTGGGGAATACTAAAACGCAATAATTGCTTAAAACAAGTATTCCCCTTTGCTAAAAAAAAAAAGGATATAATTATAAAACAACGAGAGCTGGAATTTACGCCGTCGCTCCTTCATTTGTTTGAGCGTGGAAAAGAAAAGATGGTTTGATGCTGAAATTAGTCGTTTCTATAGGCTGGGTCCCTGTGCGTCAGCATATCTGTATACACTGCTGAGAGCATTAGTACAAGGCGGGCAGCGTAGAATTCTGTCCTGTCTGTGCGAGAATTTGATATTGCGTGATTGACATGTGGTTTAATGACTAGACATTTATGTCAACACAGGCTGTAATAATGGTTATTGTTGTACTGAATTGAAATTGTAGGAGACGTCTGCACGCAGGGTACGGCTTGTGAACATCGATTGAATGTAGAGGGAGAATATAGAATTGAAAGTAGTGAAAGATACAGCCCTCTATATAGACGGACCAATGCCGGGATATTTCTCGTAGACTTTCCCACCAGATTACTGATAGACATAAGAGTTAATTCAATTGCCGAGCTGGCAGGGGCCCAGTGTTTCCTCAGTAAACCTTCTATTTTTGGAACATAACCCTTCTGAAAAGAGCACGTCGGTTGAATCCCCTAAAATTAAGGTGTTAACGTCTAAAGACTTGCAGCTACCACAAAACTCTGGTGAAAAAATTAAAATAAGTTAAAACAATAAAGGCAATAGATCATGTCGCTCACAGCAGCAAATTAAGCGTTTTATGGATCTGCGTCTGATGCATCAGCGCTAAGATAAGCTTTGGTGACGTGTGCTTCATGCTAGGGTTAGCTTCTTGTTTCTTTAGTTTTTTATGAAGCGTAAAGCTACATAGAAACCTAAAACAAGCCTGATCGGCCTGACCTCAATTGCTTATGTCAAATCATCTGAATTCAACATAGATTTCAATTGGAAATATAAATTCGAATGCCATCGTTTTAACATAATCTTTCGTTTTGACGCAAGAGTTGACTTAAATTTAAAGTTATTATAACAATTTGATTTGCCCCTCAAAATGCTGGAAATCGCATTTACGAGGACTAACATTTCAAAATTTCCCGGGTAGGGGGAGGGGGGGGGGGGCGAGCATGTTCCCGGACCCCCCTAGAAGTTCCCGCCTTCAGTGGTCGTCTATTAGAACCCCATTTATTCTTGGTTTGCACGTCACGCAATTGAGATATTGTAGAAGAGTAATAAATAAATAGCGTGTGAAAGTCTAGTTACTTGCCAAAGGGTACCACTCAAATTTATAGTGTTTAGTAGGGAGACGCCATTTTGGTGTCCCTCTGAGGAGCACCAACATGGCGCCCGGAAATCCAGTGGAAACATCTGAAGTTTACTTCGGCTCTCTCAAAACACTTTTTCGCTCTGCTAAACTTGAAAACATTCTCATAGACACTTCTCTTAACTTATTGGTTATTTAGAACTCGAAATCACAAGGCGAATCGATATTTTCGTGTACGTGACATGTTTCTCAGAAGCAATCTTTATGTCATGCATTGTAAAAAAAAATCAAAATTCAAACTGCTCTACTTTGAAAACCACGCCTGCTACCGAGTGGAAAACAGGCCAACGGATATATCTTTGAGGTGGCTTTTACCTAAATAAGGAAAAAATTCCAAATTTTTAATTTTAGCTTTTTCTGACGTTCTACTAAGCGTTTACTCAGGAAGCTTGTGATCTGATTCTCGAAAGCTATCTGTTTGAAATTTAAAATGATTTTTGGGTCCGCACATGACCTTTTTGTTTACGTACGGGCAAAGCGCGTAAAACTGTTTTTAAAGTCGCCATCGAGAGTGATTACCAAACGCAAACAGGTCTGCGGTAATACTGTTTACCAAGTTCTAAATATAGAACTGTCACGGCGCTCGTGTGATATATCGAACTTTTGATCGGTGGACCGACAAGCGTGTGCGAGGCTTCCAACATTTTCCTAAATTCTCGGATAGACTCTACAAAGATATGTGTAGGAAAATGTGTTTAGGTCTTTCGAAGTGGATTGTATAACCTTGAGCGCTCTTTGGACTTCGTGTTGGCTGTAAATAAAAGCCAATGAAAACACCGCCACGTGCCTTCTATCGTGCACTGGCCAATCAAAACACAGCCACATAAAGGTTCATAAAGGTTTATTAAAACAAAATGAATAGAAATATTACAATTTAGACCGACTTGCAGGTAGCTTAGCTAATCGTGGCAGGCCAGTTTATTGAAACAGAGGCAATTATATTACAGTACAGGATTTTAAAAAAAGAAAAAAAATTTAAGTGTATTTGTGCGAGGTTGAACAAAAAAAAAAAGAGAGCTTGATATACTAAGATACTAAACGTACTTGCAATTGTGTCTTCTCTAATAATTCTTTAGATCAAATATTATTTTATCGATTTCAATGTAACTATCTTCAGTTTTCAAAATGTCAAATAGTACTCATTTTTCATAGTACTCAGTTTTCAAAATGTCAAATAGTACTCATTTTTTTCTTAAAACTATTTTTTGGCAACTTTTTTTATTATTTCAGGTATCCCATTCCACACTTTTGCTCCATCACGTGAAAAAGAGTATTTTTGTAGGTCGATTCTAGAATTTTTAATAAAAAAGTTCTGTGAGGTTCACGAGCGGGTAGCATATTCGGGCTCCACCTCGGTGTAAAAACCTGTGAAACTCACGAATGACGTAAAACAAACAAAACAAAACATTTAAAACAATAGCGTACAGCACAACAATACCTCGTAAGACAAAGAAAATGTCGCCAGGTTTTTACACCGAGGTAACGCCCATATTCGTGTATCCTAGAAGTTCTACCGGAAACAATTTAGAATATTTGACGGTGCTTGTTTTGCACTTATTTCATACATTAAGTTTGAGACCGCTTGGACACAAAGAAAACTTAAAGGTAAAACGTTAGTTTTCACAAATAGAGGGATAACGTGCTCATTTTTGTCTGCAAACTGAATCAAGCGTAGGGCGCGCTTCTGTAGAATAGTCAGTTTATTTAGATGTGTTTTAGAGGCTTGGTCCCAGGAAATAAGTCCGTAGGAGAGATAAGGTGTTATAAGAGAACAGCCACGTATTTTCACGTTACGTCATCGCCGCCGTGCTGGTGGACGTAAACAAGAGATCTCTCATTCGCTCCTTTTGTTCGTCCACCAGCAGTTGTTCATTTCACCTTTGTTATCTGTGTCTCCAGAGATTGGCTGCAAACCACCTATCGTGCATTGTTGCACAGTAATAAAAGACCGAAATTTGAAACATTTTTCTACTCGGTTCGGCCAGTGAAAATAAATCCGTCCTAGATCCGGCCCAGCATTTCTAGTGCTTTCAAGTACTTAATGTAAATAGCCTTTATTCACGCACTACGCTGATAAAGAATTGGGCCGACGAGACCTGCACCATTTGCAAGACGTCTCAAGATTGGTTAAAAAAAACAATAAACAGAGAATGAAAACAATGGAACCTAGCCCTAAAACAATAGAGGTACAACCTATAAAGATCCAGTTTAATTAGAGGTTTCAAAGAGGTGCAGCCCTAATGAAAGAATTACTCTTGTTCAAGTATATGCATTGCAAAACTCAAGCCTGGTATGAGATAATGACTGTGGTTGGCTGCCGGGATTTTGACTTTGCAGATGCCTAGCTTTCTGTCCAAACCCACGGAAACCAAAGCTTTTAACCGTTTGCCTTCAAAACTGGTTTTGAAATTTGAATCAAATTTCGTCAAGGACAGAAAATAGTAATCCGAATGCGTAGTAGAATTTGGACCGACCCAAATCAACAAAATTACGGCTGTTGATTTAGACGTCGAACTTAATTTGCCGTTCCAAAGGCGTTCCTAATGCAGGTCGGGTTCCTGTTCCAGTTCTGCGTAAACTGCTTAAGGATATACAATATAATAATTTATGCATTAGGTTCGGCTCATGAAAAGTTCGGCGTTTCAATCAAAGCCGTTCCAAAGTCAAAATTTCCGCCTCGTCCAGGCGAAAAAAACGTCTGAGCCGTACCAAATTAAAATAGCCGTTTTTAATTGTTCAGACGCCGAACTTTTCATGTACTTAATTGAATGCATTAGGTTCGGTTCATGAAAATTACGGCGTCTGAATCCAGCCTAAGCGTCGATGGGTGTCCCAATTGACATATTTTTAAACTGGCATAGTTATTGTTACTGTAAACCATCTGGAATCATTTTTTTTTTAATTGCGCTCCTAGGTTAGACGAGTAAGTAATTGAGAAATTGCAAAAGAAAACTTTGAAAAATGAGTAAACGAAGAAGAAAAACGCCCAACTAATCATTTTTGGGAAAAGTTAATAAATAGCTGAAGGTGTCGAAATCCGGTAATTAAAATTAGTGATCCAGCAGTCTTTTGACATTTTTTGCGCCAAGTTTCGTTCGGGATCTCGAATTCCATGATATTTTGTTTACATCAACATTCGAACTAATTTCCAGTGGGTGGTTTTTGGATTTATTCAGTTCAGACGAATTTGCAACACCACACCTGTTTCTTCTGATCATAACCAACGTGGAATCACAGGTAACCCAAGCTAGAAACAGGAGCGCTGATCGTTACTGCGTAATATTTCAAGTATAAGGATTTGTATGGAAAGCAAAACAATTGTTTATAAAATCGGAAAATATTAAATAAAGTTGAATAAAAAATGGTTAACCTTACGTCGGTAGTATATTTCTTGCTGTCTATGTAACTCCCGAGCTGATCTATGTTCATTTGGTGGGGCTTTGTGGATCCGGTTTGTTCTCTCTTTAAGACTTACACACGAGAACATTTGTTTGCTATGATGGTGATGGTGATGATGATGATGATGATGATGATGATGATGATGATGGTGGTGGTGGTTGTGGTGGTGGTGGTAGTGGTGGTGTTGGCGGTGGTGATGGTGGTGGTGGTGGTGGTGGAGGTGGTGGTGGTGATGATGGTGATGTAGATGATGATAGTAGTGGCACTGATGATGGTGATGGTGATGGTGATGGTGATTGTCGTGATGATGATGGTGGTGGTGGTGGTGGTGGTGGTGGTGATGATGATGATGATGATGATGATGATGATGATGATGATGATGATGATGATGACGAAAAATAAACTAAAATTCGTGCTTATCTTGTACTAGTTGTGCGTGTGGAAGAGTATATTAATCTGATCTGATTGTTCTTTCTCCAACAGGTTATGTAGAGCCACACTTTGCACCTAACGATTTATGCTCGTGCACCAAAAACCCGTTACCACAGTGCGGTTGCTGCTATGACTTCGAATTAGCGGAAAAAAGTCACAATAGTAAGTACGTCATCCCTGACTCCTGTATCAACTGGAATCGAGAAAAAGCAATCATAATTTTCTTGACAGACACCAGTAAGGTATAAATTCTAGAAATTAGACCGCGAAGTCCTGTTCCATCTGTTTCTTTCATTACATTTGTCCATAGAAGAATAAGCTAACCAAGTGAGCTAACCGTCGTCCGGTTTGCGCAGTTGGTAAGAGTTCTGGACTTTCTAGGGGAAGGTCGACGGTTTAAACCCACGCCCTCAGTAGATATTATAACATAGCTAGGAAATTCGTGTAATCAAATTCACTTGCGCGAGCGTGCTTCATATTCCCATTGGGCACGCTGATGAGGTCGGCGTTAAACTACCGCATTGAAAATGTGATAAACCAATTGGTTCATGTGTCAGCTGTGCGTTATCGAAGTATGAAGCACTTGGTAAGTTTGGACAGCACTTAAGAAGATTGAGTAGCTTTCGCATCTTTCGTGCTTTCCAAACTTCCCGCGTGCTTCATATCTTGATGAGCGCACGCTGACGCATGAACCAGTTGTTAAGTGATTTCAAGACGTTGGACTTGTCTTCTTCACCTCCACACAAAGGAAAAGATCGAAAGGGTCACATTAGATTCCACACACTCTTTGCTAAGGGTTGGAATAGTGGTTCCCAGAGTTGGTCTAGCCTCCTATACGCCTCAGGGCTGAGTGGAGGCTGGACGATGGGCGAAACAACTATGCGCAGAAGTAGCTTGGGTAACATAAACTAGGAGTCCAATGGGCTATTGTCGCCTATGCTCAACAACAACAACTACAATCACTACCACTACCACTACCACCACCACTGCCACAGCCACTGCCACAGCCACTGCCACTGCCACTGCCACTGCCACTGCCACTGCCACTGCCACTGCCACTGCCACTGCCACCGCCACTGCCACTGCCACTGCCACTGCCACTGCCACTGCCACTGCCACTGCCACTGCTACTGCCACTGCCACTGCCACTGCCACTGCCACTGCCACTGCCACTGCTACTGCTACTGTTACTGTTACTGCTACTGCTACTGCTACTTTGTTTGAGAAAATTGAGTGAGTTTATGAAACAAGTAAAGGAAGTACAAAATAATTCCTGCTCGATGTTCTCCAAATGTTTAAGCAGGAGACTGTAAAAATGTGGAAAGACCAAAGTCAAATGAGTGCTTTTGTAGAAAGTGCTAGTGTTTTCATTATTAAACACTGTCAAAAACCCCGCAGTAATGACCATTAAAACAAAAACAAAAACAAAAACAAAAATTGGTAGAGGCTCTTGGGGACAGGTGGCCAGCATCGGCCATCCTCCACCCAGCTGTAGGATGTATGTGAGGGTAGACCTGAGCACCGGAAACTACTGTCGGAAATAGAGCGTTATCATCCATTAAGTAATTTCATCAGTGACACGTCCGTCTAAAATTACAGCAGATAATTACTATTGTAATCGTAGAACGCAATTCATTCTAAAGAAACAAGGAGTAAAGCGACTCGGGAACCTTTTGTGATTAAAGTAAGGGATTTTATTCGTGAGATTTGTCGTGGATTTCATAATGAACGGGGGCATTCGCGACACTACATTCCCTTCTTTTTTCGATCAATGTCTGTGTGGGTTTTTTTACGACACCTTCCAGTTTTGCGTGCGTGAGGAAGACAAGGCCTACGGCTTAACGTCACTGCCCAATGACGTGATCATTTGAACTGAAGCATGTGTTGTGGTCCGGTTTGGAGTTTGAACTCGTGACCTCCTGCTCAGCAGTCGGGTGCTCAACCAACTGAGCCAACCGGGCGGTCCTCCTTAACATCCGTTACTTGTTTCTTTTTTGCTTTAGTTTGCTCGAACATCACCTACGTCGAAGGCGAGAAAGTAAGTAACAATTTTCGTTCAATGTACTTTAAAGTGTCTATTTGTCTTCTGTGGTTCTGGTATGTACATAAACAGGAGTACCCAACGACCTTTTCTGAGAATTTTTATCGTACGATGTACTAAACACTAGCTAAGTGTCCCCCTGTCAATCTTCGTTAATATTTAACTTTCCTGGCAAAAAAATTACCGCTCTTCAATGCCAGCGAGCAAAACTTTTGAGAAATAAAAATCCCAGCCAGCTACGAGCGTGTTGTTTCTCAACGAGCCAGCAAAGTTGAAAATGCCACAGACACGAAATGCCAGCCAACACGGGTGGAATCTTTCCAGTTTGCCAGCCAGCAGTCGCGTAAGGAAGAAAAATACCCAGCCACCCAAGTATTGATTTTAACTTTAATTTTTGGGCAAAATATGTCGAATGGGTTATTTCGATGTCAGATCGTTCCCAAGACGGGCAGTAGGATTCTATGTGTATCCCGTGTTGTTTACTTTTAGTTTTTTCCCCGAAATCCTATCTTCTCGCAGATAAAAATCAACCCAAATACGAAGCCAACTGACAGCACCTGCTATTCAATAGGCTGAGACTCTTGAAAGTTGCGTTACGAGTCCAAGATTTCGTTAAAATAACACTGCCAGCAAGATTTTTATTTCAGCAAACATTTTACCAGCCAGCCCAAAATCGGCCTGCAGAGCGGTTAGTTTGCAGATCGCCTCCATCGAGCGCTCCTGCATAAAGAGTAGACAGCTGTTCCAAAGCGTTTTTTTGCATTCCTTGAAGTCTTTGCAGAATTTGATACTAATAGGGGGAAGTTACGATAGTAGTGCCTTTGACGTGATGCTATCAATGCACGTCAGTTGACCTTTGCCAAAAAAAAAAACACAGATGAGTTAAAAGGGTTTTTTTTGATGGGGTGAAGGGCACTAAGAGACCTCTAGCCAGAGCAGGTCGTTGCGGTAATTGTGGCCAGGATCGAGTCAAATTTATACAGAACAGATAAAACGTCTTTTAAGCCAATCTTTTTGCAATCGTAGATAGGAAAGTGGCCATAGCGTGTACGATGGAGATCATTAATGGTGTTACACAACAAGTTGATTCTGTGATATAAAACTTGATTCTTTAAATCACAGCTTGATTCTTTGAGATGCAAACTTCAATGCCAGTTTGAAACGAGAAACTTGATTCTTTAAAACGTAAGGTAGGACATTGAAGCATAAATTTTCTTCTTTCCCCTTGTGCCTGAATGGACGACCCATTTTGCGCGAATAAATTATTCAATTTTTTTTTAGGATTTGGCGGGGATATGAGAAGGGGGGGGGGGGGGAGCTGCAACACCCCACCCTCCATTTCCGCCTCGTA
>JAEMWC010000120.1:570000-627500 GCA_016490735.1 Pachyseris speciosa | reverse complement strand
CGACTCGACAAAGAATGCATTCTCCAAAGCTGACTTATTGTTATGAAACAGCGCCCTACAAGGAGTACTAATAAAAGGGATCCGATAACCGAATCTGATCGTATCAGTTACAAAATTATTGGCGCCAATAGTATGCCAATAATAAAGCTTAGCCTTAAGTCTACCCTTCAGTACAGGCGATGCAGAATTCTGTTCGTATTCAAATAGATTATGATCATAATCGAAATCGACTAATAAACTAGAATCCCTTTCTCTTAAAAATTCTAAATTTGAAAGATACATAATAACTAAGTATAATAAATAAAATAAATACTTAACTTGTACGACAAGTTCGCGGGTGGATTTTATTTACCTCCAACGTTTGAGGGGAAACCAGAATTCAAATGGCCAGAACTTGAGGACCTGAGCTGTGAACCATCCCGGCACTCTGACCTCCAATGCCCTTGCTGACCGCACGCGAAACAAATGTCGCTTGGCTTAGCTTTGCCAATAGGTGTAAAGGAGCGAGAGGAGGACCTGAAGTTGAATTGAGGTTGGCCAGCAAATGAAGTGGTGGTGGCAGACGGCTGACTCTGCTTAACTGTAGACTTCACTTTTCGTTTGCGAAGGTCTCTTTGCTCTGCACGTCGGTAGCGCTTTTCGACCTCTGACCCGCTTGCCAATTCGTCCGATAAATATTCGTTGACCAAATCTCAGCCAGCGGCGGACTTATCTGCCAATCTGATAAGTTTGTTGCGTTTGTTAATATCAGAGCCTATTTCTTCCAGGTAACCTTGAACGACTTCAAGTTTCCTTTTACCGAGAGCGGTGGAAGCTGAGTGAACGTTCTCCGCGAGGCCCGAATTTTTTTTTTTTTTTTTAAATGTTAAACTTCAGGGCCCGGTTGTTCAAAAGCCGATTAACCCTAATCCAAGATTAAGAATTAACCAAGGACTTTATTTCGCTATCCACAAACGTTGCTCAACGCTGATATTCTGCAGAATTTTAGATTAGAAGACGTCAATACTGAAAAGCAAAAAGCACCAAAAGAAACTTTCATCCAAAACTTAAAAACTGCAACCAAAGTTTACGCTAATCCTGGATTAAGTTAATCGGCTTTCGAACAACCGGGCCCAGTACAACACATATTAAGATACACTTACTGGCAATACATATTAAATAGCTGAGTAAATAAATGAATACTTACATAATATAAAATATATATATATATAAGAAAAAAAAACATTGAACACTAAATAAGTAAAAGAAACAGTAATTAGTACATTCTTAAGTTTCTTATGCTTTGAGTACATATTTGCATCAGAAGAAACTTGTTTGCAAGATAATTTGCCATGGCGTTATTGAGGCAGTATAAGCTAACGGATAAAGGACAGAGAATATCAGGGGCGTTGGGGATAGCGCTATATTTAAAAACGACAGTTTCTAAGTGGTATCGTGTAGGTTGTTTGCTTCTGCTTGTACTTGTATGTTGTACATTGTCTTTAGGTATTTGAGAAAACCTTGCAATAGAGGTATAGATTCTTTTGTTTTGCAGAGCCAGATATAGTGCCTGGCAATAAGGAAACAAAAATTGATCTGGCGTTGAAGTTTAGAGGAGTCTGATCTTAGGCCTAATAAAACAGTCATGTCTGCAAAGTAGCTATCAGGAATAATTTGGCAGAGTTTTAATCGCGCTATGATGCTCTCCCAGAAGAGTGCCGTTTTTGTGCAGGACCAAAAAAGGTGTATGAGTTTTTCTGGTTCTTTTTTACAAAAGGAGCAGTTGGGGTTTTCTTTTATCCTTATCTTAGTCAAGAAAGCATTTGTTGGAATTCTTCTGTGCAAAAGTTTGAACTGAAATTCCCTCAGTTTTGTGCTTTTTGTGATTTTATGGGCTAGTTGGTAGGTCGAGCCCCACTTTATTTCGTTTTGACCTAGGTTGCAGTCTTCGATCCATTTTTGCTGACTTGTAATAGGAGCGGCACTTTTCTTTGTAATTAATTTGTCATACACCAGCCTGCTTGCTTTTTGGGCTTTAATTAGTTTTGTCGAATAACTTTCGTATCCATTGCCTTCGTTTGTGAGGTCTCCTTGGTTGGATGTGTTACATAGCGTTTTAAGTGCGGAAATTATTCCATAGTATACTAATGGTTGGACCTTGATGTTGTATTTGTTTAAAAATTCTGGTAGAGTGAGGAATTTTCCTTCTCTGTTCCTTAAGTGCTTGACTTTTGTAATGCCTTTACGATACCATTCTTTAAAGAAAATAGGGCTGTCGTTGATCCTTATAAGTGAGTTGTACCATACGCTTTGTTCTGTAAGCTGGCTTTCCGATGTTATATTCTCTTCAAAATTGATTTCTGACCAGATTAAGAGAATTTCCTTTAAGAAACTGTCTTGCGTTCTGAAGATATTAGCTGTGTCTATCTTATTAAGATTGCTTGTGAAAAGTAGGGTACACTCAAACTTTTTTAGTTCAAGACCGAAAAAAAGTTTCCATTTACCTTGATTGCCTGTGTCCAAGTACTTCTTTATCCAAGTGGCTTTTAGTGCTTTATTGAAAGACAAATAGTCAATCATTTTAAGGCCACCTGCTGGGTAATTGTTGATCATAATATCTCGCTTTATTTTATCGCCCTTTCCGTTCCAAAGAAACAAATAAAAGAGCTTGTTAATCTCGCTAATTATTTTTTTGTTTGTGCACAAAGGTGCCAAGACGTACACAATTTGGGAAGCTACTAGGGTTTTTAAGACTGTGATCTTCCCACTTAAGGTTAATCTGCGGTATTTCCAGTTACTTAGAGTATTTCTAATTTTTTCAAGTTTTTCCTTATAGTTTAAAAGTACAGTGTTTTCAGGGTCTGTCGTAAACCATACTCCTAAAGATTTTACTTTGTTTGTTTGCCATCTGAAATTTCTTTCTGGCAGAAGAAGAATTTCTTTTTTTCCACTATTTGTTCCGATCCAAATTGCTTCCGTTTTCTTACTGTTTAGTTTGAGACCCGACGCTTCCCCAAAATCGTCGAGTGTGTTAAGAGCAGCTGAGAGCGACGTCTGTGAACCATTTAATATTAAGGTTGTATCGTCTGCATATTGGCTTATTTTGATTTCCTCTTGGTCAACATGTATTCCTTTGATATTGCTGTTCCTTTTAAAAGCCTTGGCTAACACTTCAACTGAAAGGACAAATAGATATGGAGACAAAGGGCACCCCTGCCTGACTCCTCTTTCAATTTTAAAGAAGTTGCTTGTCCATCCGTTATTTAAAAAGCAGCTCTCTATGTTGCTGTAAAAGCATTTGACCCAGTTTACAACGCTTGGGCCGAAACCGAAGTATTGAAGAGATTTTACGATAAAAGGCCATTCGATCGTGTCAAAAGCTTTCTCGAAATCGAGAAATAATAATAACCCTGGGATGTTTCTTTCTTTGGTAAAACGAATAACAGTCTATTAATCGAATGTTTTCACCTATAAACCTGCCTTTCATAAAGCCAGTTTGATCACAACTGATGAGATCGGAGAGAACCTTTTTCAGCCTGTTGGCCACGGCCTTTGCTGCAATTTTGTAATCGCAGTTGAGAAGAGTAAGGGGTCTCCAGTTTTTAATGAGATATGGCTCAGCGTCTTTCTTAGGAATGAGTTTGATTACCCCTCTTCTTTGTGTGATGGAAAGCTGACTCGTTTCTTGCGCGTAATTAAGAGCCTTAATCAACAAGTTTGATATATTTGTCCAAAAGACTCTATAAAATTCTGCAGGTAGCCCATCGGATCCCGGGGTTTTTCCCAGTTCCATGGTTTTCAGGGCTGCAAGGCATTCTCCTTCTGTTAAAAGGCCTTCGCAATTGTTCCGTTGCTCGTCATTCAGGACGGTGTCGTTTTCATGTTTAAAGAAATCATATCTGTTGATTAATTGTATACATTTCTGTTGGATGTATATAGATTTACGAAAAAGGATTCACCTTCTGCTAAAATTTCCTGATCCGATGTGATAAAGTTATTTTTGTCCACTTTAAGTTGGCTTATAGTACCTTGCTTATAGTGCCTCTTTTCTAGGTTAAGGAAATATTTCGTATTTTTTTCTCCTTCATTGTGCCATTTAATTTTAGCTCTCAATATGGAACCTTTCGTACGAAATTCAATAATTCTTTCTAGCTCACGCTTTAAATCACTCAGTTGTTCTACGAGTTCAGAATTTTCCGTTTCGCTAGATTCCCCGTTGTCCATTTTCAATTCTAGTTTGGAAATTGCCTGCTCTAGTTCCGCCTCACGGTCCTTCATTTTCTTAGTTTTATTCGCTGCGTATTGAAGCGATTTTTCCCTTATTTTAAGCTTAATCATCTCCCACAATAGAGCAGATTTTACTCTGTCGTCGTTTTCATATTCGTCTTGAACTTCGTTAATCGTCGTCTTTATGAGATTAACATAAGCAGTTTCGGTTAAAAAAGAGGTATTTAATTTTCAAAGGCCGGGTCCTCTGCTATTTGTATGGAGAGACAGATCTAATGTAATCATGGAATGGTCTGTTTTATATCCTGGCACTATATCGGTGTTAGTGACGTCACCAATAACGCTTTGGCTTATTAAAAAGAAATCAAGTCTACATTGAACCTTAGGTTGTCGTTGTCTCCACGTGTACCTTTTGTCATCCGGATTGTAAATTCTCCAGACGTCAAGTAGATCAAGGTTCTCTGAAATTTCTTGAATAGTCTTCAAGCTATTTTGGTGAGTTTTGGCAAGGCCTCCTTTTTTGTCATTTTCGATATTGAGAACGAGGTTGAAGTCTCCGCCAATTATTATGTCTTCACATTTGAAATTTAAAAGATGATCGTAAAAGTTTTGAAAGAAAGAAGGTTTATCCTCGTTGGGAGCGTAGATGTTAGCGAGAGTCAAGAACTTTTCGTTAGCTTTTAAGTCACAAATAATAAATCTCCCTGCAGGATCGGTGTAAAGTCTTTGGATCTGTAGGTTAAAATTATTGTTAAAAAGAATACAGTCACCTGCTTTGTTGCTTTCAAAAGAGGTGAAGTAAGCTTGATAGCCCCATTCTGCTCTCCACAAGTTATTTGTTTTTTCAATACAATGTACTTCTTGGAGCATGCATATTGATGGCCTTTTTGCGCGAAGCCAATTGAACACTTCTCTTCTCTTAGCGTCATCCCTGAGTCCCCTTTGTTCAAGTCTTTTGCAATAAACGTTGTCTCGAGGGGAAAAAATATGTGCGCCTCAATAAAGAATTTGCATTCTTTCTAATAGGTGTACAATAATTGATGCAAAAAGTACTCGATATATTAAACAAATAATGAAGTCTAAGACGTGCATAAGAAATAAGACTGAAGCATATGATCGCAAAAAGTGAATTAAACAAAATAACACTTACAAATAGTGTAAAAGAGTAGCGCAAAAACAAGACACGGAACTTGGACCAATTTGTAGTTAGTAAAACTAAATTACTTTGGCAGCGAGAAATTTAAATGGTTGATAAGACATCCCTCTCCAGTCATAACATAGATTATTTTGCTTATTAAATTTATAAATTATCTAAGTCCTCTTCGGAAAAAATACGTACAGGGGAGCCATCGGGTGATGTCTTAACGTAAATCTTACCATCCAAAGTCCAAACACTGAAAAGGGTGCCCTCCTGCCTTCGCCTATTAGCTTCCTTCACAATTCTTCGCCTATAAGCCGTAAGGTTCTCGTTTATGAAAATACGCTGTCGCTGTCTATTTGAAGGGTAACTGGGGAATATATCTGTGATTTTGACATCTTTTAGTTTGGTGCGTTCTTTGTAAAGTTTTGATTTCACTTTATGATTGCAGAATTTCACTATAATGGTTTTGCCGCGAGACAGCTTATGCGAAATCTCTATTTCCTCTGGCTCGACCGTGATATTTAAAGCTTCGGCAACCTTAATGACCACGGCCTCTGTACTGTGATACGCATCTTCTGGAATTCCCTGAATTTCTAACGAGTTTTTTCGAGTGTACTGTTCGAAATTATCATGGACTTCCCACAGTCGATCAGATTCTTCTTTCTGCTTTCCTAGATTCTCTTTCGTTGTTTTTAACTCGTTCCTCATTGAGGCGAGCGTGTGTTTTAATTTTTTGTTGTCGTCTTTGGTCTTTTGCAAGGATTCTTTCAAATCTTTAAGCTCCTTCCCGTAGAAGTTGGCAGATTCTTTTATTTCTTCGATTTCTCTCTTCAGCGTTCGATTTTCGGTAAGAATTGCAGCTATTTGGATCTGGATGTCGACCAGTAGAGCCTTGATTTCAAGAAGGCTAGGCTCTTCTTGTTCCTTGCTCGCTTCAAATGATTCTTCAACATCAATGTTTCCCTCAGCCGCCATGTTGGATTTCTTCGGATTTCTTGGTACGTCGTCGATTGAACCGCGATCACCTCTTTTATTTTTCCCGGGCGGCATTTACATTGAAGAGGGTAGATTACATCTTTAGGAGGTGAGATAGTGTATTTTCACAGGAGTAGATACCAGAGAGGGGACGTCTTTGGCAATATTAGGCAGACGTGATGAATATACGTCCGGCCGCCATGATTTCCCGCCCGAAGTCCGCGAGGCCCGAATTGAAAAAGAACTGCTTTTTGTTCCCTTCGAATTTGAAGGATATTTTGGATTCTTCTTTTAGCTTCTTAGGGATAGAATCACTATTGCTTAAGGAATCTTCTTGGATATAACGCTTCAAAGCGGTCAACTTCTTATCAAAGTAATCCTTGAAGAGAGCGAACGTCGATGCTAAATCAGTAGATTCAGATGACTGCTCTACTGGAACCGTGGAAGGCAGCACTGCAATAGAATCTTGCTGCGAAGACGATAAGCCTCCATGAGGTACCTCTATGTTTGAATCAGCGCCGTTTTCAGCATCCGACGTAATTTAGAGGGCGAAGAGGCGGACGTATGACTCGAATGAATACAAATGAAGACAACGCAATATAGATACCGACGCCCCGCTAATGAAGCATTGTGACAAAGTGTCACATAACACCCAAAAGGAGGTTACGTAACCCATGATAAATACATTTACGTTCTCATTGCTTGTTTTATTGATATGTAGGTACTTGAGCCTGAGCATTAGCTATGCCATGAGGCCTAACAAGGCCGAAACAGCTGTCCATGGCTGCTAATGCTTGGGCTCAATCTTTGCTTTGGTAGATTTAAGGGGTAATGCCCGCTACCTTGTGGCCTCAGTGCCTTTTGAGTGGCTTCAGCTTACTTGATTAAATTAATTTGTGAAGTATCCAAACCAACCAAAAGCTGTAGAAGGTATTTTTAAGTACCTTATGGTGTTTGGAGTCTGTTTAAAATGACGCTTTCGTTAACTAGAAGAATTTCATCTGTTCGGATTCCTTAGGGGAAATTTTAATTGCCCGAAAATCTTTTAGGGACCAAAATCTTCCCTTGAGAAAATGCCAGCTGAAACGAATTTTCCACGAACTTTCTAGGGAACTATTTACTTTCAGAAAATGCTATCTGACGTTTTTGCCCTCTCAAAACAGCAAATACAACATTTCCGAAAACCTAAGGGGCTATGATTTACCCATTGTGAATCTTTTAGGCCACCATTCGATTACGAAAACCCGAGTGCACTCTAGAAATGACGCCCAAAGCCTAAGGCGAATTACCCTCCACCGAACAGATATCTATCGAAACTTGTCATTGGGTGCACCTGTATTTTGAAAGGCAACCATTTTGCATGGAGTCTATAGAGTCTATCACGTCACGGCGCCCATGTTGGTGCCTCAAAACAAAGAAACGGCGGCCATGTTGGTGTCCCAAACTAAACCTCAAGGGATTGAACTCTGTGTTATGCAAATACCTCCTTTTGTTTCAGTAAACCAATATGGCCGGTAGTCACGTGAATGAAAACGCTCTATAATTGTCTTCTGCTCTTCACAGGCCCTGCGATTCACAGTGGTTTATGACGGAAACGTATTTGTGAATGAGACCCTCTCCGGTAAGATATATGTCAAAACAAAACGGGGTGTCTGGGAAGGGCTGGAAGACCTTTTAATAGATCTTCTTTTATCGATTACCACCTGTCGCAAACGTTTAAGGACTGTTTAACTTCGGAATTTAGATACGGTGCTGTTCAGGGGCCGTTCAAAGGGTTTCAACACGAAACAAGCATTCAAGCCCTGCCCAGAGCGTAACTGTTCTATACGTGAGTAAACGCCACCAAACAGGTAGGTCTAGGCAGGTTGGTCCATGGCAACCAAGTTTTGACTGGCAGGTTTTCCAAAAATTGGAACGTTGTTACTTTTTAATGAAGAAAAATTAAACTTCATTGCAGAAAATATTGTGTTTAAACCCTAACCCTTTCTGGTCCACACAAGGCTCTTACTCTCCTTATTTTCACCTCTGCACAGCAACAAACCCACCTCCATTTTGCCAGGGCATAAAACCGGCCGCCTATATTTGTGAGAAGTACTCCAACATATCCTACGGTGATGACAACAAATGGGGAGGCTGCCTCGAGATCTACGGCGGAGTGATCGTGCAGATTATTGACGTTAAATTCGGGTGCTTTTATTTGCCTGTGAACAAAGAAGAGGTAAATAGATTAACACCTTTATTCGTTTCAGGACTCAAAGCAAAAAATTTGAGAAATTGTGAAATCAGATTGCCAAACGGAAGGATTGTAATGATTTTCTGAAGAGCTTTAATTGAACGGAGTTTTATGCATAATTTCTATACCTTGATCTACGGTCCTCCGTTGCTATTGTCAGCGGTTTCAAAGCTGTTACTTTCAGAATGGGATGGTAAAAGCTGCGTCTAAGTATGGTTTATATGATAGAGCAGTCAACAATTTTTTTTTAATTAAAGTTACGGTTAGTCAATGAACATTTTACCCAATAGAAGGAAAAGACGAGTTAGAAAGGAAAGCAGACAAACACTTGGCTTTTTAGTTAGTTGATTTAGCAAAAAAAGAAGTTAAATGCTCATAACCTGGCATAAATTTCTTTAAAAACATAAACAACAAATATTGAAATGAATCTTAGGCTGGTTTTCGGCTAAAAATGTCCCGAAACCATGATAGCAAACAATTAAGCAAGTCAGGCAATTTCGAAGCATTTCAATCAGTTAGGGAATCTTTGAATTTTGGGCTTCGGTATGCTGGTAAAAGTTACTTTTAAAAAACTGTTAAAAGAAGGAATAATATTATAACTGAGATGTCTTGATAACCAAAAAAATGTAGAGCTACTGAATTTTATTCCCATTCCTTGTTTTAGATGAATAAGAAGATTACTGAAACGCCAGATCCACGTCCTCTTGTGACCCGTTTCAAAGATGTCCTGAAGGACACCCTTGCAAAAGAGCTTAAGCGATGGTATGGAAACAAGTTTGGCAGCAAAAGGCCCGAACGTCTCTTTGATACAAAGAGTGGGATTTCGCTACACAATCTCCTGTTCAAGAACCGCTTGGAGGATGCTGAGAACGAGGGTATTGAAGTTCCCGACATATAGTAGCAGCAATGCTGTCAACGTTAGACTACAAGCATCTTTTTTTCCTTTCCCTATTTCAAGTTGTCAACGCATGTGCATTTTTAGTGGGATGAATATCCTCGTGCTCATCCTTCAGTAAACATGTCTTCTCTTTATAAGGACCTCATCGTAGCTTTAAAAATGTAAAATAACTGATCATGAGAGAGTGGAGTGTTGGAGTGTGCCAAAAAAAAAAAAAAAAAAAAAAAAAAAAAAACTAGCGTTTGCAATCTTAAAACTTCTGAGAGATTTTGATAACTATACTGTTAGTTTGTTGCCCGGGGGGGGGGGGGGTACTCCCTTATATGAGCTATATAGGTATGTGCGGCCCCTAAGGGTATGGTTTTTTAGCCGTTTTGGTCTGAAATAGGGTATGGTTTGTGCACTCTAGTCTTGAATTGGTTTTTTTTGTTTGTTTCAGAAAAAGCTACTTCTTCATCATTAGGCGATAAGACCATCAACAAAAGCCCTTCTTTTTTGTCTTTTAATCATGTTTACGCCAACCATGTACGTGAAATAGGTCTGAGATAGGGTATCAAATTTTTGGTCAGGTCTGAAATAGGGTAGGGAAAATCGCAGATTTTGGCCTGAAATAGGGTAAGGGTTTCAGGAAGCGGGCCGCACACCCACACACAATTTTTCTGGGAGTACCCCCCACCCTCCCGGGGTTTGTTGTTTTTGATCAGTCCGTTTTTACAACCAAATTTAATTTTGTGCCCTGTTGACGGTCATCGTACGTGACGTTAAGGGAATTTTACTTCCATTGAACTATTCTTTAGTTAGTCCTCTAACTTTTAGGAGCCTACATTTAAATGATTTGTCGTTTTGTGTTCATTTCACTTTTTTTTTCTTAGGATGTAGAACCGTGTCGCTCACCATAAGACTGAAACAGCTCGATAGAAAATTACTGCTCAGTAACTTTTTCATTTAGGAACAGACACACTAAAGGAAGTTATCCAAAAATCCTTTGCTTACTCCATTGTACACTGAGTAAACGCACAGCATATAGCTATATATACCATATGACCTACCACTTTGAAGGGTCTTTGATGTTTTGACCATATAACCCTTGACGGGAAGAAGGATTGCTTGTAGTCTAAAGTTTGATAAAAGCAAAGAAGGCTGCCACAGAGCACTGCATTGATCATTGATGTGATTCATTTGTTACCAAAAGTAAGGTTGTTTTCAGATGTTCGTAACTGTAGCTTGGTGGGTGCCGTCATTCCTCGTAAGCTTATCTTTAGAATCGCTTCAGGCGAGCTTTTCTCAAAACTCCTGAAACCATTTCGGACCCAAGAAGAATTTTTCGAGTTGGTTTTCTATCGATTGGTGCAAGCTTTTTTAACAAACTAGCCCAATGCATGTCTCAATTTTATAGCGCGCTTTCCTAAAAGATTATTAACGACATTAGAAATCGAATTTCTGGTAGTAAACCTTGTGCACGTAACATAGCTTTTCTGGCTCAAAACGTTTTCGGGAGTTTCGAGAAATGCGCACCTGGTGCCAAACACAGATCAGGGGTGTGGGCTAGATATTCGGGGGTACGCATCAGTAGACGCTTTAGTTATTGCTAGTGCTGGTTTTCATTTTATTTTTGTGACAAACGTACAAGTGTAGTAACAAGGCGTGATATAAAATCGAAGATTTAAACGCGAAACTTGTTTTAGTCTTGTTTTGTGTGCAGTTAGCGGGTAGCGGTATTTTACTGTCGAGTGAACGATTTTATCCTGCTGAAAAGCTTGTAGAGTAGATTATAAGGGAAATCGCGCCACCCATCATGAAAGGTTAAGAGAAATAAAATTGGTTTGAATTAATGATGTATTGGCTTTCTCACTGTTGTGTTGGGCAGCGAATCAAACGAGGGATTCTCGCCTCTTGGTCACAGAAAAGTTAGAACGAGATCAACAAACTTTTGTCCATGCATTTTCTCTATTCTCCATAAACTTCAGCACAGCCTGAAAAATAATAATAACAACAATATACGCCAATAGTTGGGGTCATTGTATTATAAACAGTGTGTAGTAAATGCCCTTAGCCTTGCTTTGAATAACGCAAAAAGTATCACTCAATTTTAAAATTTGCTTTACTGCACGATGTTTGCACCTTCATTATTAGTGAAAAATCAAAGAGACGGGGCATTGATGTCGAGAGATGGTATATATATTAGCGTTCTTTTGTATCACCGCTAAATGTAATAACAACCCTAAATGTAATACCAATTGTAAATGTAATAAACTTTAACGCTTAATGTAATAACTTACCCCACTGTAAATGTAATAAAATTTAACGCTAAATGTAATACGATACCCCACCGCAAATGTAAAAATAGGTACCCAAATGGTACATGTGTGGGATACACTGTCCACAATGCATTGTAAAATCTGCAAGTCATTAGCATTAAGGGACACTCGATGACATAAGTGTGGGATACCACAGGTATCCCACACAACAAACTTTTAAGGCTAAATTTAAAGTGCTACTACGATCAGAAAATTACTTGTCTTTTTTCTTCAAATTTCGAAATTGTGTTTGCTTAACAACCGACTCACGAAATTTCAAGCTTTAATTTGGAGAAATCAGTTTTTTATTTTGACTGAAATATTTCTATTTAGTGATCCGCCATTACTAACTTCAAAATCTTGAGAGAACTGGATTGAGGCGGACAAAATGACATAAAAAGCTCACAAGAGTAAAAATGCAGTGTGTGTAAACCCGGCTGATTTTGCATGCAACACGGGAATTTTGAGCTTTCAGACTCTCAAACTCGCGTTTTGCATACTTAACAAGCTGCATTCACACACTGCAATTTTAAACCAGTGAGTAAATTACGTCATTTTATCCTGGATCCAGCTCTCCGAGGCCTAATCGGTCAGTTGTGAACGTGAGTAATGGCGGACCGTTAAATTAAAAAGTTGTACTCAAAGTAAACAGTCTTCTGCTTGAAATATCGCGAGTCGGGTGTTAAGGAAACACATTTTCGAAATTTGAAGGAAAAAGGCAAGTGATTTTCTGATCGTAGCAGCACTTTAATAACACAGTAACAGAGTACGAGACAGCATGAATGTTCTTGAAATGTGTTTTCCCCTCCGTTTTGACAAACTTTCTAACGTTTACTGGCCAAACACGTATATTCACTTACACCATGCTATTTCTTTCCTAGTTTCCTACTTCTAGTCCTATTATTCATCATGTACTCATTCATTTGTATATTTTAGCCCCTTTTAACACTCTCTTATATAGCCCATATGTGGGAGTACCCACCCTAGGGATTGGCGGCAGGACTGTCCACAAGATGCTCCAAACTTTTAGTAGAAAAATTTCGAGAAAGTTGCTCAAGGGTTGCTCCATTTTGTAATGTTGGCTTCCAGAAATAAACTATAAGAAGTAGCTAATAACATTATACAATATACATTACACATACTTAATCATCCTCTTCCCATCGCGGGGCTTTTCAGGGAAAATTAACAGCACTGGCCGAAAGAATTTACCAGACTGCTTGTGCAGTTTACATTAATGAAATAACTAATGAGTGTCCCCGTAATATGAATATCGAATTAGGACACACTTAGGGGTGGTCACAGCCAGAGTTTTGTTAAGTCCCTTGTGGTTCTTTTACGTCCCACAGAATCAGATTAAGTGACACGAGAGCTAATTCGTCCTTAGGATATCGCCCTTATCCGAGAAGACAAGTCTTACCGTTTGTAGATGTCATTACAAAGGCAGCACTTTCTCCTCAATTATTTAAAGACCCTGAGGCGGTGCTGGTCTGGCCGGGCTTTGAACCCGCGACCTCCCGCACGGTAGTCCGATGCTCTACCAACTGAGCTAACCGGTCGGCGGTTAGCCAACCAACCCAACCAAAGAACCATTTTCAGTGTTCCTAACTTTCTAAAACGCGAAACACAACAACCGATAACACACTGCGTTATACCTTGGTGCCACGTGTCTAACGCACATTTGGACAGATTGTGCCAGGGATTATTTGTACTTGTTTTTTTACGGGAATTGTTAGCCTTATCTCGAGTACTCGATCAATCTAGCACCAGCTACAGCTGAAAAAAAAAAAAACATTTGAAGAACACTCTTGCTGCTTAGTACTGTATTACTGTGTTATTGCACTTGGTGTTAAAGATTACATTTGCGGTGGAGTAAGTTATTATATTTAGCGTTAAAGGTGATTACGTTTACGGTTGGTATTACATTTAGGGTTGTTATTACATTTAGCAGTGATAACTTTAAGACGATGTATCTCCTCAAGAGTCGATTGCAATATTCAGTTCATGAATTTGTTTAATCCTCCCTCGATCAGTTTGCTGATCTTCCATGCGTTTATTTTCTGTATATAAAACACGCGTGTTTGTGAACCTTTAAGAAGTTCATGGCGAGATAAATTGCTCGCTTCAGAACTCAGAATGTTTTTTGAAAGCGCTAGTAATGACACAGCTAGTAGCATTGTAACAAGGTAATACAATAAAAGAGTTCATATGTTACGGAACAAGTTTTTTTCAATACAACTAGATTTAAGTAAGCGCAATCTTTGTGACAATAAACCGAGTTATTTAGTTGCCATAGCGGTCTTCGTTACTTTAGCTCCGTAACAAAGGAGACGCATGCAGCTGCTAAATAAATTCCCGCCAACAATCAGTGACAAGAACTTCAGTGAGCTGTTCGTTTTTTATGTATCCTCAGCAAAAGGCGTCAACCGTTATGACTTGACTATGAAATCAAAAACAAAACAAAAAGGAAAAAAAAAATACTCCTGTAGCTGCGGGGTATTGATGTCAAAATTGTACAACGTTTGTGACCAGAATGGAAAGCGTTTAATTGACAGTGGTCCAAACTATAAACAAGTGCGCGACACGAACCACGTAATTGTGCTATCATTTCATCAATCAATTTTCCTATTCTGATTATTTTTGTTCGTGGGAGCCGGAGAGACATTCAACAGTAATGTATTTAGTGTTCCCATTCATTTTTTTTAATTTAAGAGGGTAAACGCAGCACGTAAGACCAGACTATTATCAGGTAATTTATATATTTTATTCAGTTTTTAAAATACTCATTAATAATTCATGAAGGAAATACAAAAGAAATTAAATTTTAATGAGTGTCCTTATATCTGACAAAGACACGGTTAAATTTTACATCCGATGTTTTAGGCCAAAATAGCCTAAAATCTAAATTTTAGTGTAAGAATGGATAGATGTACAGTTCGCAATTCGTGTTTTATCAAGTCCTAAAACACTCGGCTGTGCCTCGTGTTTTAAACTTGATAAGACACTCCTGCTCATTTGTTAAGCATTACTTAATCACACATCATAATTTATTATATGACCGTCTCAAATACTACTGAAATTACACAAAACATAACAACGGCCTTGCTATATGTTGGGGAAACGGGTTACCTACAAAGTGACAAAGGTGAGTGTCCTTTCGACCCAAGATCCGAGCTGTTACTCTAGAATTTAAGTGCACAGGTTGATAAGTTCAGTACTTCAAAATAAATTGGAATGAAGGCAAAAAGGCCATTTTGATAACTGAAATTCGCTTTAGAAACTCCGGAAATAGAAGAGAGCTTTCGATACTTAGCTTGTGACTTAAGTTCAGACCAAGAACCTGTTCAGGTTTGCACAAGCTTGGAGCACTTCAATTCCATCTGAACAACAATCAATAATTTACCCCTGCTGATGAAAAGAATGCATGCAAATGCAGTCATTATGAATGACATTGTAACCACGGAGTATTTGCTATATAGTTAAACGACGATACAATAACAGGTTATAAAACGATAATTTACCCAGGGACCAGCTTCTCGTAAAAGACGTCTCAGTACTGCAAGTACGCCGAATAATTGCACCGTTCCTTGCTATACAACAATAATTGAACAACATCCATCGCTCATTATAAGTGGTTTTGACATGAAGTCACCGCCGCCATGCTGGTGGACGTACACAATAGGCCTCTCATTAGCTCTTTTTGTTCATACACCAGTATTCAGTGTTCGTTTCAACATTATATTGTTACGTGTTTCTCTAGAGATCGATTGCAAACCATCTATTGTCAAACGAACATTACTGAACGTGTAATACTCTGATAATTTGATTCACAAGACATGAATTACATTGCTACTACAACAATGAAGAGAAAGGATAGGCAATTCTTATTTAAAAACAGTCAATACAGGTTCATTTGATGTTGTTTGGCCTTAGTTTACTTATAGGCTTGAACGAAAACCAAACACCTACCGCTTTTTGAACCAAACTCGAAAACCAAACATGACATTCCTCACCTATTAAACCCTTTCCAATTTCCCAGCAGTTGCTTAGGTTTTGATTGGTGAGTATATACTAGTTTTAATACGTTGTTTACGTCTTTTGTGTTTGGCTTTTTTGCTTACACTTTTTTGGCCTCTTTTAAAATATTAAACTCATCAACATAACTTGTTCACTAATGACTGGGCATTTGTTTGATACCACTATAAAGGTAAGAACTTATAAAGATTGGTAGCAATGATCAACAAAGTACAAGAGCTGGAAGGTGCTAGAGACAGGTGGGAGCCACCTTAAGTAGTGTTCATAACGACGATTATTCACATATTCATTCTTTAATCCGTGGTTCAAACTGATATGAATTTCATACATGAGTCAGAAAAAATAGTTGTTTGGATTAAGACATGAACATGAAGCTCGGCCACGTTAAATATAAACGTTCATTGGTTAACAGTTCCTTACTTGAGTGAGAATGATATATGAAATAAATCATATATGAACTGCGGAAATGAAATCAAATGAAGAATGATCCCAGCAGTTGTGAACGCAATTTACGTAATTGCGAAGAAAAAGCCTTAAAAAAAAAAGGACTTCAACGGGGTTTGAACCCGTGACCTCACGATACCGGTGCAATACTTTAACCAAATGAGCTATGAAGCCACTGACGCTGGGAGCAGGTCAATTGTGGGTTCACATGTTCCCGTGAAAAAACTGAACATATGAACCCACAAATGACCTGCTCTCAACGTCAGTGGCTTCATAGCTCAGTTGGTTAGAGCATCGCACCGGTAATCGCGAGGTCACGGGTTCGAACCCCGTTGAAGTCCTGAATTTTTTTCAGGCTTCTTTTCGCAATTGCATAAATTGCGTTCACAACTGCGAGGATCATTCTTCTTCATTTGAGTTCCTTACTTAATAACATTTCAGTTCTGGGTATTTGGTGGTCTCACCACCAACTTAAAAGGACGTTCCTTGAGGTATCGTCCGTTAACAGAAACCTCAATCTCGTAGTTTCCCAAGTGAGAAGGACAATAATTGAAAGTGAACCAACCACCTAAATTTTCCTCAACAGCAGCTGAGGTAACACGCTTTGTTAGACAGTTCTTAATGTTTACTTTCACTTCACTGACAGGTTCAATTTGCGCCGCCATGTCGTGTTTACGAAGGATTTTAAAGAAGCAATTTTGGTTTAACCTGGAGGTGAAGGGCGCTACATTGTAATTACTGCTGCCATAAATGGGAAGCTTACTTTTTAAAAAGGTACGCCAAAAACTCCTTTCTTCCATTTTTACGGTGTACTCGTCATCATATTCAGCTATTTTTGCAAGGTTTTTCAGGAAAACCTTATCGTCCAAGCGTAAATAGGTTTTCATATCATATGAAATCATTCCCCGTGGCTGTAACTTTTTAGCAGCCGAGTTGATTTCAGAAAGTTGTTGAATAATTTCACATTTTGCTACTAAAACCTCTACCTAGTTTCCTTTTTTTAAAATTTGTTCGGCAAAATCCACGCTCGTTTTGGCCCTGCCCAGGGAGGCAGCAAATGAATTCTTTTGCATCTCGTGGTGCTGTTTTTGAACTTGAGCTATTTTTTGCATTTCATCTTTTAAGCTTTTTCTCTTTTTCTCAAGAGCCTCAATTTGACCATTTATGAAAACATCAACTTCCGAAGAAACCTCTATCAACTTCATTTTTGCCCAGTCTTCTTGTGATTCAATGGTTGCTAGTGATGTTTCTAAATCAAGGATTCTGGCCCTTGATTCGTTTACGGCCTTTTCAATCTTCTCTTTCTCAGCGGAGTAAACTTCGTTCACAAACTAGCTGTCGTGGTCGCGGTGATCTACCAGGGCACAGTCTCGACAAATCAGCTTATCACAGGATAGACAGAAAAGCTTGATTTCCTCTCCTTCGTGCTCTGGACAAGTGGGAATGGTAGGGGATTGACCTTTGAATTCTGATAGAAGTTTGTTAATGAAGAAGCTGGTCGGCAAGTGGCAAATTTGACCCCTGAGAACCTGTGAAAACAAGAAATCTATGTTAATCGTTTTATGTTAAGTTTGAAGTTTCATTATCTTCTCACGGCTTGATCAGACCAAGTTATCTTTTGAAAGAACACCGTGCCTATAGCAAACATATCATGATTGCATGATGGCGATCATAATTATAGAAATGTTTTACGAATCTGACGCCAACCTGTTTCAACCTATTGTATCTTTCAGGGTAAACAAGACCAACTAACTGCGTGGACACGTGAATTGCTTGTACTCAAACTACAGATAGCCGGTTGAACCTCAAGTAACCTCAGGTAATTATCCGTGCCAGTACATCACCTTTGTTGTTTTCCTGCATTCAGGGCATGTGATTTCATAGTTCCCTGGACCACTTGCAGTAACGAGTCTCTCCAGCCACTGCCCACAGTACGAATGCTGACATGATAACATTTTTGGCTCCTTGAATCTCTCCAGACATACTGCACATTCCAAGTGCTTTATCACCTTCTTTTCAACGCCTGACGCCATCGTTTCTCTAAGTGGGAAATTTAAAGAAGAAAGGGAATCTTATTTTCAGAACAAAATGCATATAAAATTAGTCAGTGCTTCACAGCTGGATGGAATTCAATTGTCTCGATATTAATGTGGCTCTGTTGTAATCGTTTTTATAAAAAACCCCTTTTTTACCACAATTGTAAGTAATCTTGCAATCTGATTGGCCAGTTTATCGTTGTCGATAAGAGTCGAGACAGCGTTGCTCGCATCAACGTGTCACTCAATGCCTTTTTCAGCTCTCAAACGTGGGTGACTCTGAAATGTTTGCGTTGATATTGTGATAAAAGACAAATAGAATGTAGTTTAGCGTTGCCTGTACTCTTATCGACAAGGATATTCGTCATCGCAATGGTCAAAATTAGTTGTGGACTCACTGACAACATTACCGACCTTTAGCAAGGAGCCCGAGGACGTGGACGAAAACGACCGAAAGTTGAGAAATCCTAGTTCGATGCCATTGAGCATGCCCTAGGGTCCACAACTCTTCTTCCACACGATGTTCTTTAGCGAACGTGAGTACTGAGCTTAATTTTTTCTTACGTTTTTAGCCTATTGCTCGCTCACTTTGTGGATTTCTTAAAACGCATGGCTCTGTTCGTGGATGTCAGAGTAGAAAGAAGTTATGTCTGAGTTCCAGGATAAAAGTAAACTCGGTTGTTTGTCACTTCTCAGGTGGAACTTGCAATTGGTGGTGTGTCAAGAACAAAAACTAGTAATAGTTCACACTAAAACTGCCCCCGCTGTTAAGAATAATAGTACATTTTGTATTGCTGTTTATACCGTCTGTTGCTTGTAGGAAAACTTTCATTTGCATTCATTTGTCATTCTCAAGAGAATATGAGAAAACCAAACAACAATCAATTGCACAAGCCAGAAGAATAACTTCCACGTTTCTCGAAAACAGAATTCATAAAACGAGCAAGCATTCTGAAAATAATATTACAGTTTGTATTGCTGTTTACTTATATTTCTATCGTTTATTGCTTGTAGGAAAACTTTCTTTTGCATTAATTTTTCATTCTCGCGGAAAGGTGAGAAAACCAATAAACAATCAACTGCACAAGAATAAATTCCACGTTTCTCGAAAACAGAATTCATAAAATGAGCAAGCATTTTTTCTCACCTTTCCACATGCGTGAAAGCGGACAAATAGATGACAAAAAACACAATGTATTATTCCGCCTACAAACTGACTCTCTTAAAATGCTGCGTGATGGTTTGCAAGTTCACAACTGACTTCGAATTCGGCTGGAGGCCTTGAACGTCGAACAAAGCTTAGTTGTTGACTGAGTCTTTCAGTCACTGGAAGTGATTCGTCGCCGAGTCTTTCAGTCAATGGAAAAGATTTGGGTGCCCGCTGAGTCTTTCAGCTGCTCTCAGTCGCTGGAAATGACTTGTACCGGGTATGTTTGTGTCTCACAGTTTGCAGTTTTGGACTGCAAGGTTTCTTATACCAAACGTGTAACCCGCAATTTCTTCACGTCTTCTCTTAAACAAAACAAGACTTTAGAAGTTAAAACCTTGCTTACCTCAACAAACCATGCGCTTCTGTGTTCATAAATGCTATTCCGCCTATATTTAAAGCAGTGACGTCTCCATTCGCTTAATTCGGCTTTTATTGAGGCACGCCATCAACTCACAGAACCTCAACTACTAATAATGTAAATAGACCCTTTTCATAATGGCGCCCGACAAATTATTCTTTTATTCTTATGATAATGAGCCCTACTAGCCTCGTCAGCATGTGCAAAATTCAATAGAATTTTTTCATTAAAGTGAGGTTAGTAGGGCTAATTAACACATATACAAAAGAATAATTAAAATGGTCCGCCATTATGAAAAAGGTCTATGCTAAGCACTGGTCATGGCAACTCAAAAACTCGATAGCACACACTTCGATTAATTCATCCGTAACGTTGATCTAGCAAGCAGTTGATTATAATACGAATGCAAATTTGGAAGATATCAATACTGAGAAACGCAACTAAGCCACCTTATGCTGATTAAGTAAGCTGCAGTCTCAGGCAAATGTAACAATTTTTTCCCGATTATTCTTGGTCGTAACAAGCGTAGTAAAATAAGTTTCTGAAATAACATTTCAGTCTTGTCACAGTTTTTAAAGTTCTTGTGTCTCGGGATCCCGGAGGGGGATGAGCCGCGGGGTACGGGGGGGGTACTCCCTTATTTGGGCTATATATTATAGGTATGTGCGGCTCCAAAGGGTATGGTTTTTTAGCCTTTTTGGTCTGAAATAGGGTATCAATTTTGACCATTTTGGTCTGAAATAGCACTCTAGTCTTGAATTGAGTGTATTTTTTAGAAGAAGCTACTTCTTCATCATAAGGTGATAACACTATCAACAAAAGCCCTTCTTTTTTATCTTTTAATTATGTTTACGCCAACTGTGTACGTGAAATGGGTCTGAAATAGGGTATCAAATGTTTGGTCAGGTCTGAAATAGGGTAGGGAAAATCGCAGATTTTGGTCTGAAATAGGGTAAGGGTTTCACGAAGCGGACCGCACACCCCCACCCAAATTTTCTGAGAGTACCCCCGGGCTCAGGATACCCACGAATAACCAATGATTAAAATGATTAATAGATTGTTTCAGTTGAACTGAAACACACGTGTGAAAAGATCCCGGCCACGAAGAAATTATGTTGACTGAATGGTGTTAATGATTTTTTTGTAGACTTTTAACAGTTACGCAAAGGAATCGCTCTTATTCAAAGTATTCACGGTCTTACCTTCACGAAATTTACGATTTCGGACAAAGTCCCCGGAGTAAGACAATGAAGTGCTTTGTCAAAAGGTCTTTGTTAGTTTGTTTAAATGTTTTATGCCGATTTATCACAAAATATGACGCTTTGTTTGTAATAACTGAAAGAATTACAAAGTTTGAGCCATGAAGCTATCTCATCTTTATCAGTAAATTTTGAACGTTTTGTCCGGAAAACAAGTGATACGTGCTCGACCACCATAACGGGTCCAGTCGCCTTATTCCAGTTTATTATCTTCTCTTATTATATGACTGGATCTTTCAGCGGTCAAGTTGAATCAATTCTCCTGCTGTGATTGGCTACCCGCGAAATCAAGATGGAGCCATCTTGACCGTTTGGAATAGCCCGTTCGTCCCACGTTTTACTGTTTTTCAATAGCATCCTTTAAGTCATATAATAATTCCTTTATTGACCAAGCTTGTCCGGTCAAGATGGCAGGATATTGGCCTGGCTCGTTCTTTTTTTGCGTGTTTATGGCAATCGACTTCGTCTCGGTCCATAAAAACGCAAAAAACGAACTTGGTCAATATCCCGCTATCTTGACCTCACGCTAAGCCAATAAACCATATAACTTAATTTGAAACGACATAGACCAATGAAAACTGAAGGAACGTGCGAGAATTAATACATACAGACCTCAAAACGTTGAAAATGCAAAAAATAGCAGTGAGGGATACCTATCAGTAATACACATTTGAAGCTGTGTTTAACACTGACCTATGGCGGAAACGCTAGAAACAACACTTTTAAACAACTTAGAAAGACGTTCGACCGATCGACTTGGTCGGCCTTCATCTGTCTCAAAAAGCAAACTGAAATTAAATTGCTGGCTATCTAACGGTTTATAGAATTTTGCATGCGCTGCACCATCAAAATTTAACGAACACATGTTGCGCGACATGGCAAATTACGGGAGTGACTTATAAATACTCGGTATGCTGATATGTTTGTTGGTCCCACTGTGGTCTCTCTGGGAATACCAGGTCTCGAGAAAAAGTTTTCGTTTTTTATGGTAATCATGCGCCGTGTCCGCAATGGTGGCGTGATTGAAGTCTGTGTTGTGGTCAAATTTATTCGCGTGTTGCGAAATCTTAGAGTGCATCCAACTCTAACCGCCCTCTTGAATGTTTTCTTTTATCCGTATGGTCAAGGCTCTATCTGTCAGTCCATAATATTAACAGTCACGTCAACCGGTAGAGTTACTTGATTAAGATATTTACAAAAGGCAACAAATAAAGTGAAATCCTTGTTATTTCATGTAATTAATAGCAAGCTTGCCTATTTTTAACATCACGTTTTCTTGGCTATTAGCCTCAAGACAAAGAGAAACAAAAAGCTTTGTTACCAGCAGTTTTTACGCTGCAGGTTAAGAAATGTTCAGTCAGTTAATGAGCTATGATTCGTTCCTTTTCTGGGAAGCTCTCAAATCCCATTAGCATCCAATTGCCTTCACTGCAACAGTTCTAAAAGAGCGAATATTGAGATATGCCTTCAAAGAATTTTTTTTCATTATCTGATTACTTTTCATCTCAAAACCAAAACAAATAACTCAAGATCACTCTACCGCATCATGACACTGACCCTTCCAGTACAAAGAAAATGAGAGCTTGAAGCTAGTGCTAATAACATTGCATGATGCATCACTCATTTCATAAGTGTCAACTGGTTTCGTCACTCAATATTACAGCAATTTCCTAAAAAATAATTTTTACTGTATATCCAACAGATATGAAAGTGACGAAGATTCGTATTCTTATCTCTCTTTATTCCTATCTCTTCTCTTTATTCTTATTCTTATCTTTATTCCTCGGCTTCAGTGTAATTGCTATAAAATAACTTAATTTTTGTATCTACTGATTGCAACTGGATACTGGACGGACTGAGGCGCATTTTGTATCATTGAGGTTGCAAACATTATAACCGATGAAATTCCTGCCAAACAAGGATCTTTGTTCACAAGCACTGAATCAGTTCAAAGTTCAGTACTGCACTTATGTATTCATCTGTAACACAGATGTCTGAATACCTCTGTATTCTAGGATGCATGGAAGAACAATACATGATTATGAGATGTAATGTTAACAAAAAAAACTCTACGTTACGATATCCCAGAATTATAAAGCTGTAAAGTCACTGATAAGAATGGCTTAACATATCATCTTATAATCTAATAAATGTTCACAACCGAACCTTTAGTTATGCTGATACTGTGATTGATTTAGAACAACTGATCTCAAAAGGTAACACAAGCGTCATTGCTGCTAGTGTTTGATTTTGCCGTTTTAATTTATTTTATCAAATTGTGAGTACTTATTAATAGCAATATCAGTATGGATTAGTTTTGGAATGCTTCCCTTGTAACCTGAAGAATTAATTAACCATGAGGAAATAGCTGTTGAATTGACTTGAATTAAATTTGATTACACTAATAGAAATGAAATATTCTGGGCATCAGAATGTACAATCGAAAGAGTTTGAGTTAAACACATCGAACTCAAGAACACAGTAGCCATAAAAGCATTGACACTCAAGCCTAAAGCTTACTTACAGACTAAAGGAAAAAGAACAGTTCTGTAGTCTTCCGCACAATCAATGAAAGCTAACTTGTTTATTACGCCAGTTATCGAGCAAGTACCGTGAAACTCTCACTTTTGTAAGATACGCCCTTACGCCGGTATTTACTAATAAAGCAGCGCCGTTGGTATTGTCTTGTTCAGTAAAGCGGGAAGGTATTGTGATTTTGGAGAAAAACACGAATCGTTTGACAAATCGCGACCGACGAATAGAGTGCTAAAGTGTGACGTCACAAATATTAGAAGTTTTGAAATTATGGGATTTGTTGAGATTTTCAGAAAGAGCAAGATGAAAGATGCTAACTTGCCAAAAATCATTATTTAAAGACAAATTGGCTCTGAAATATTGGCACCGTTATGCTCTGCTGACTCCATACAAATCCTTCTAAATTTGACTCAGTTCATAACGTTAGGATCTGATAGAGTATGTCCAAATGAGAACGGTAAGTCGTTAATGTACAGATAAAAGAGTAAAGGACTCAAAATACATCCTTGGCGAACACCTCTTGCGTACTGGTTATGACCAATCTTTATGGAGCAAATAGAAATTGAGTATAGGCTTTTGATCAACTTGTAATTAGCCTATACTCCAAAATGCGAAAATGCTGATTTTTGGGAAGTTGGGCTTTTTGATCGTGTTCTTCTGAATATCCGAACAAACCCCATAATTTCACAAATTTAGGTTTTATGACGTCATCACTTTAGTACTCAATTACAGCCGTCGAACTAGGACTGAGAAGTCCTGGCTATTCATAGAATTGACATCGGCTGCAGGCGCGTAGCTGAGGTTTTTGGAAGGGTGTTCGTATTGACAGGAATATTTATTAAAGAGGGTTATGAAATACGAGCGCCGAAAGCGCGAGCCTCTAGGGGGGTCTGGGGGCATGCCCTCTCCCCCCCCCCCAGAAAATGTTTGCAATCTAGAGGCCCGGAAATGCTATTTTCAGCATTGTGCACGTCAATATTTCAAACTCGATGGAGTGTAAAATAACAGGTATTTTTAGTCATAACAACAATATTTCCCACGTTTTGTGAACTTGATACATTTATACATACATACCGGCTTAATACAGTAAACGTTTTACAAAAGCTTGACATGTGCTGCAAAGGAATCTCAGGGTAAAGGCTGGACACCCCCCCCCCCCCAACCCCCGGCTCCGCCGTCAATGTACTAAAAGCAGCGTCAAAGCGTCAATATGCACTAAATACGCGTATCACCTGGATCCCCCGAAATTGTATTCCCCGCCTTTCGTCTTTCGAGACTCCATTTATGAAATCCCGAACGCCTGTTAAGGAAATGATGGGATTATTTGACTACATATAATACTTATTTTGACTACATATAATACTAGATCACTAGGATATATTGAGGCCACTTACTTACTAATTCACTACAGGACTATTCGTAAAGCAAACTTAACAATTGCAACATCCTCGCATGGAGGCCTTGAAATAGATTGACAATTTCGTCCGGATCGACAGGCATATCATACTTGATATGCATGAGAGCCAGTGAGGAGAGCCTTCTCTCGCCCATGGTACATCTCATGTAATTGTTCAACCTTCTAATTGTGCTTATTGAACGCTCACACTCGCAAGATGTCACGGGAAGAGTGGCTGCAATCTTGAGAAGAATGTACAGGTTAGGGAAATCATCAGGAACACATGCTTTCAAGGACGCAGCGCATGAATCAGCCGTAATTATCCCAGCTTGCACCTTGATCTTCCAACGCTGAAATTCGGCAAAGAAGAGCTGTGGCGAAGGCAGTTCATCTTTGTATAGATCTACTAAGTCAGTTAGCTCGTGAGCAGTGATTTGGCTTTCCTGAATTACAGATGGCACTAATCCGAGCAGCTTACAGACCCTCGTGGTTAAACCTGAAAACTGGCCATCGACGAGATTGGATTGTCAACAGATTCTTTGAATGCTTGGGCAGCAATCATGACATCCCTGTGGTAAGTCTTTTAAGCGTGTTCAACTATTACAGACGTATAACGAGCCCATTTCTTAAATGGCTTGGTGACCAAACCTTGTTTGTTGCTTCTATCGTTGACAAACAAGGCGCAAGGCACGCAAAAAGCAGCATCAAGATGAGGACTATACTTCAGCCAGGGGCGATTCTTGAAATACTCATAGCGAAAAAAGCGTAAGCAGCTATTTTCATACGTTCCTGGGAACTTGTAGTGTACTGGAGGTAAGAAATGCTTAGTTAAAATTGCATATTTCTTTCCCCTTGACAGGGCTCTCACTGCATCCCCGACTTCTTTAGTTGACATTCCAGCCTGGATGTAACGACCAATATCTTCAAAACCATCTGTTTCAACTGGCTGAATGTTAAAGTCACCAGTAGCTGCTGTAGCGTTCTTGTTGATAAGCGTTCCCTGGCTAATAGGCATCCTCACTACCGCCTCATCCTGATTGGCTGCTGCTGTTTCCAGTGCTGTGTCATCATCTGCGGCATTCAGCTCAGACTCTGACTGGTTTTCCTCAACGTTTTCAAGACGTTGAGCTTATTATTTAAGGGAGGGAATATCAAAAAATAAGTTTGACATTATCTCAACTGCAAGTCCGTTCATGGTCACAAGGCCATTATCATAAAAGATGTTGACAATCTTCCAATCCCGACACTAAGGCCCGGGCCAAACGTTGAGCTTTGCATGAGTCGAATTAAATTTAATTCCAGTTAATGCTTAACTGTAAATTTAATTCGTCTCATGCAAAGCTCAACGTTTGGCTTGAAGGTCGATCCCAGTTATTATTTGATTCCGTCTGTGTGGAGTCAAACGTCGAATTTAATTCAGTCGTCGTCGTTCTTTACGTCTGCTTCAGACGTATAGACCGTGTACGATCGAACTTCTCATGCATCGCGTAGAATTCCCTATCCAGTGCGGTCCAAAAAAGAAATTCCCGTCGGGGTGGGGGTCAGTTTTTTTACCGTTTTTCACCGTGACATTACTAAATGTAGCATACATGAATAAAAGGACAATACATGGAGTCTTACATGATATAATGACTTTGAAAAACAAAAAAGATGGCGGCTCGACCCGTGAAAAATTGTTTACGACTTTACAACAAGTTTTCTGAAAGTTTTCTTCGCGCGGACCTCCCCTGACGGGCTCAGGCTAAATGCAAAGGAAAACAAAAAACCAGTTTTTATCATATTCCTTGGATTGAAAGGCTGTGATGGCTTTGAAGGTATACGATAGACATCAGCATTTCCACTGGTACCCTTCGGATTCTCAGCTAACTTTGGCCTTATCCTTCGATGAAAGTCCTCGACCGTGCTTCTCCATACTGAAATGGCGATATTGAGCTTGATTTTTAGCGGAAAAAAAACAGAGCGATCCGATAACCTGGTGTTTATCTAAGGTAAGATCTTGAATATAATGTTTCTCGTCACCTCAATTCCGGGGTAGTTATTAGAAGGGATAGACGAGAGGGCCCTCCAACGGCGGTGAGACTGGGACCGAGTTTTACGAGCACCGAATACATCTTCGCTAATTCGTCGGCCACAATACACTGACAATAACGTCCGCCTTGATATTTTACACAGTAAGGTCAGTGACACGGTTGTTAGTGTTTTCTGTTACATATGTGGTTTGCCTAAGAACACGAGAGGTAATTATTCCTACAAAATTATACCCTTTTACCTTTCTCGAATACCAAAGTCTCATCGTTGCGTCTTCGAAAATATGGATTTTTGTGTGGGATGAAATATTAATATGTTTTTTGTGTTGATAATTTTGTGAAATTCTCCTGCTAATCTGAATTATATCATTCAGTTGGTGAAGTAAATAAACGTTGTATGTTGCTGATATTGGCTAATTTGTCTGCTGATTCAAAGGTCCCGCTGATCTATCCCTTCAGGGGATAGACGAGGGGACCCATCGGATCGGGCCCATGAGAGGCTTGGAAACCACTCAGCATCACAAACGCGGGAAAATTGACAAGGACAACAGTCTGAGTTTCAGGAGATTTGCTGGCTGAAAGATCGCAATATAATCATGTCTTTTCAAAAGATCTCGGAAACATTCGGTTTTGTGCAAGACGTGCAATCAGCTGAAAAGCTCCTTCATGAGCATGAGATTGAAACAACAACCAGATTTGTTATGTATTACAACTACTCTCTTGGCAAAGGTAAGTTACATGTTTGTCATTTACATGTAGAAAGGTTGTATTAAATAGCGGGATTTTTTACCGTCGGTACTTTGAGTTTACTTTGCTTATCTCAAGCCAGCGACTCCGTCTTGGTGAACTGTATATAGTATGATCGCAAAATGCTTAGTTGATACTTCCTTCTAAGATAAAAGTCAAGTTTCAAGTCTTCATACAATTAATTAACACGACAAACCATTATGATAGCCCCGAGTGCATTCTTTCCCGCCCAAAACAAAGACGCCATGGTACTTTACGTTTCACTGATTTCGACAAACACTGGGAAAATAAAATACTGTAATATTAAATACACAATATCAACTTTTAGTTAACAACTCCCTTATCCCACATCAGGGTGGTGACCATTCATATGGAAACAAAAGGCCAAGGGAAATACATCAGCCAACTAAGAACTTTGGATGTACCGCGCAAGTCATAATGCGAGAAGTCATACGATTTCCACAATTTAAGGTAAGAGTGAAAGAGCAACAGAACAGCAACCAGCTTGGGAGGAAAAAATAACCTTAGGAATTCATACAAAAAGGGAATAAAATGGATAAAAAATTGTCAAAATTTCAGATAGACGTGGACACTTCCAAACGACGAAAGACTGCATCTAAAAAACTGCGGAAAGCCTTAAGTGAAGCTACGGCTGGCGAAGGTGAAAAGCGAGTATACATACATTTTCCTCGCCCCGGTGACCATGCGCAACACACGACTGGAGAGGTAGGTTTTCAATAAGGAAACGATCAATATTTTCAAGGAAACTTCAAACTCAGTGCCTTATAAATTAAAAGTCTGGAGAATGTTTGTGAGTGTGCTGTCTTTCTAACTGATCGTCCCACATAACTCACGAAAGTCCGAACTTCGCTTAGGAATGCTATTAAAACTAAATTTGTTGCGAGCCTTGACGATAATGAAGGATCACTTCGTAGAAGAAAAGCAATGCCTCTGCATTATAGGAAGTCTTTGCGAAGTCGCGAACGGTTTAAATTTTAAAAGCCAACAAATATTTAGCATGTGCTTCACAAGTTTACCAAAACTGTCCTTTTTTTTGCCTTGTGCAATACGCCAACGCACGTCCGCTCGTTATAAGCGACATACTGTGCTACTATCCTTTGTTTTCACTCTCGTGATAAGCGGCGAAATTTTTTAACCGATGCCAAAGAAAATGTTTTCATTATCATAGGCCACCAACATGGCCGCCATGACGTCATGTGAAAATCAGCAATACACTACTACTCTTGATAAGCGTATTCTGTTTTCCATGCAGATTGCTGGTTTCCTTCAAAGAATGGACTCGAGATTAAGGGAACGGATAATTGATCTTGTTGATGAAGGCGTTCGTGGAGTTAACGAAATGCGGCGTCACCTTCGACACTACGTTGAAAAGGTCCTTTTCAAGGAAGGGCCTTTGCCTTCACGATCTAACAGGAGATTTTACCCCAGTAAGACAGATATACGCAGTGCCATTTACGCGTCAGTCGTGAAACAGAGGTGGTCGAAGGTAGACCAAGAAAATTTGCAGAAAAAAGTAGAGGGTTGGAGAAAAGATTGCCCAGATGATTTGTTTTTCTTTCGCCCTTATGCTCATGTAAAAGCAGATATCACAAGTGGTGAATGGAGTGAACACGATGGCGACGACGATGCTGAGGAAGAAGTTGTGGAAGTTTCCGGAGGAAAGGAGGGTCTTTTGTTCGTACACCAGACAAAATGGCAGCGCAGACTTTTGAATCGTTATGGGAACGAGTTAAGTTTGCTCGATGCCACATATCGTACGACGAAATATGCGTTACCGTTGTTTTTCCTGGTGGTCAAGACAAATGTTGACTATCAGGTGGTTGGCAGTTTTGTATTGCAAAGTGAGGCCAGTTACGAAATAGGAAACGCCCTGAAGGTAATAGCAGAATGGAATTCTGAATGGTCACCACACTCCTGCCTGGTTGACTACAGCGAGGCAGAAATTGGCGCTGTGGAGCGGTTATTTCTAGGTAGTTTGCCAAGATACCTACTGCTATAGCCATCTAGAAGCTTTAACAGAGTCGACATCTTAAAAAGTTAAAACAACAGCAAAAAGAACAATAAACTTTTTGAATTCACGCATAAATAGATAAACTTAACAGAACAAAGGGGGTAGTATAAATGAAACGTTTATCAACTTTCAATATACTAGTCGGGCACGAGTACACCCCACGTGGCTTACCTAGAGCGACTCTTTTGATCATTTTTGTGTTTTCTTTCAGATTGTAGTGTGTACATCTGCGATTTTCACAGGGAACAAGCCTGGGAGCGGTGGCTTTCCAAAGGAGCAAATGGAGCTACCGTTTTCAAGACGGAGATCCTTTGTCGTTTTCGACGAATTGCTCACGCATCAACAGAGGAAGAGTACAAAGAGGCAGTAGTAGCTCTTGAAGAGTGGGAAGTGTGGGGCCGGTCAGAGTTAAAAGGTGCTCGAGACTGGTTTCATAACACGTGGATACGAGAGCACAAGGTATTCGGGTCGATCTGATAGTCTCGTGAACTGGATCATGTCGATCATTATTACAGTATTACAGCCTGGTAAACAAACACGTGTTGCAAAGGCAATACTAATACTACTGTTCCGTTTCTTTTCAGAGGTGGGTTTGGGCATACAAGAAAGATCGCCTTTTATCTTCAGTTTGTACCACCAATGGAGTCGAAAGGCAAAATAAATCGTTCAAGTATGAATATCTGGAAGGTAACAAGAGTGCAAACCTAAGTTCTATGGTGACCATTTTGGTTGAACAATTCCTTCCGGACAAGTACACAAAGTAAGTAGCGGAATGAAATCTTAGCTCATTTCAAGTCCTAATGTTTCGTATTTGGAAAATGATGTCGTTTGATTGCTTCCATGTGTGACTGCAGATAGAGAAATGGGGTCTCAATGGAAATGGCATTTCACACATTGCGTTATATCAGTACCTGTTTAATTATTACTGCTTATGTCAATAGAATTTCTATTTCAACACAAGAAACTGTTACTTTGTCACTGCAACAAGCTTATACCGGTGTCAAAATCGTTGCAGGTACATAGAAGCAAACACAAGGCTGTCCAGCCACTACAAACTTTACGATGACAGGGTGCCCCTTTACCTCCAAGATCGTCCACGCCATATCATTTCACACTGTATGGACAAAATATCATTAGCACAAGCCATCCCAGATCACAATGTCATCCAATCAGGCGAAGGGCAGTTTCGAGTACATAGCCAATCAGCCACGCTGGACCAGTGGTATGAAGTCTCCGTTGGTGTAGATGACGGGTACCATCATGTGCTTGTGAGGAATGGCAAAGAACCCATCTACCGTGCAAGCACATGTTTGCTGTTTTTAGGCACCACCACGATTGGGGATTTGATAGCCTTCCTGAGAAATACAGAAATTCCCCATTTTTTACCCTGGATACAGAAATTGTTTCTCCTGCTTGCAAGGAGTCCCCAGAAGAACTGTCCCAACAAGAATCACCAGAAGATTGCACAGACATACCTGACAGAAATGCAGATTTAACAATTGAATTCCAAAACATCCCTCTCCCAATGGGAGTAAAGAGGACGGTGGCATCTACATGTCGCGATCTTATGAACCGGATGAAGTCTCTCAGCTACATCGTGGATGATTTAAATACCCTAAATGATGTCCAAGAATGCCTGCAAGTCTGCCTGCAGAAAATGGAAATCTCTGCACCTAGAGCATCTAACGGCCTTATCCTGGAACAAGAAGCCCCTAAGAAAAAACATTCCCCGACTGAGCCTTTAAAACCAAAGCAACATTCCGCCACATCAGCATTCAAACGCCTACCTCTAGCTACTAGAAAAAATAAATATACAGGCAGAGTTGGAAAGGCCGCAAATAACCTTAAACGCGGGTGGCATATCGATCCTCTTAATGCAGCCGTTCATTCTAAGAGGGCAAGAGTTGAGAAGGTAGAGAGTGAAATCCTTGGAGAAGACATATCCACTAAAGAGGAAACAAGAGAGACACCGAGCAGATTCCCCTCATCACTCAAGAAATGATGACCAGTCAAGAAGAGAAAAGTCCTCTTGAGCTAAAGAGTTCCACAGTTGAGAGGGATGAGCTTGATAACGAAGACAATATTTCTCCTGCAGGTACCCAATTGCCTATAATGGAAAAGGAAGAATCCAGTAATGAAGAAACCAAGGATTATCATGAAAAGAGTGCTTCCATTATCAACATTTCAAAGCAAGAAATTAGAACTGTAGAAATTGACATACTGAACCAAAAAGAGCAAAGATCTGTCCCTGAAATTTTCACCAGTGAGAAAGCCAAACAAGAACACAAAAAGAACATTCCTCCTGTCTCAAAGCAGTTACCCATAATAATAGATGACAACTCACCAGATCCCAACATTTGGTTAGATATTGAAGACCCTGAAGACCCTGACGCCCACTTTATCCTTTACCAAGATGCCAGAGCCAACATTTTAAAGAAAACAACATGGCTATGTGACTCTGAAATTCATGCTGGGCAACTACTTCTGAAATCAAAATTTCCACTAGTAGACGGACTGCATAATCCTTCTATTTCTGGTGAATTGGTCACCCCTGCCCAAAGTGAATTTGTACAAATCATAAACACAGGTTCCCACTGGGTCTGTCTAAGTACTGTTTCTTCAAGGCCTGGGACGGTAAAGATTTATGACAGTCTATACACTAAAGTCAGCCCAATTGCCATCGCTCACTCCTGCCGAATGCTCATGCACACTAGGGAATCTGTCACATTTTTCAATGAGAAAGTTCAGAGGCAAGCAAACGATAAAGACTGTGGCTTGTTTGCTCTGGCCTTTTCAACAGATGTCTGCCATGGCATAGACCCGGCAACACAATCATATGACCAAGTCAAGCTCCGTGAGCATTATGTCAGCTGCTTAGATTCACGAGACATGGTTCCGTTCCCAAGAACAACGCGCTGGGTACCTTGCCATTTAACCACCAGAAATACAACAGTGCCAATTTTCTGTGTATGCAGAATGCCAAATGACAGGAAGGAATATGTTCAATGCTCTCAGTGTTGTGGATGGTATCACCCAACATGTGTGAACATTCCCATGTATGCAATCAGTACCAACCGAAAGTGGAGATGTGATAAATGTAGAGCCAGTCATGCTAGAAAACCAAACCTACAGTTTGTCAATTGAGAAACATGGAACTTACATGCACCAAGCATGTACTGGTGCAAAGGAATAGTGCCCCAGCTCAGCATTTCCAAATTAATACCGATATATGTTGTAGTTCAATTTTATCCTTGCTTCAACTTTTATTTTCCTTTGTTGTTGTGTATGGTAATGTATGATAATGAGTACAAAACAAAGGAAATTAAAAATTGAACCAAGGATAAAATTGAACCACAACATATACGGTTTAGAGTCACTAAATAGCATGCTTCTATTCAGCAATACAAGTCATTCTATTCAGCGATACATGTCATCCTCAGTGATCCTTTCCACCCACAGTACCTTTCATTTTATCTGATATACCTGTGGGACAGATATCCTTTTTTCTCCGATACTTTAAATACTAAAAAATGAGTAATGTTCAGGCACAGCTGTATTTGACTTGCATAGCTATATTTGACTTGCTTATCTGATCACACTTCTGGGTATTTGTCAGTTAAGACACAACAGACTTAACAACAGCAGAGTGAATTAAGCCCTCTTAGTTCATGTTAGTTGTTGGTGAAGGGGCAGTGTCATGCTATTGTACCATCACTTTAAAAAGCTTATAAAAGCCAATGCATCAGTGGAAACCTTAAAATAATGGTCTAGTATTGCTGCCAAAGACTCTAGTATTGCATTGACACTATAAACTCCTGTATTTCATCAAAGATGACGAGGATGGAAATGGATTGAAATGTGAAAAAACTTCCCAGTTTTTTCAAAATTTCAAGCTATGCATTGAAAAATCACCAAAAAATTATTATGGTTAGCTCTCCCTGCTGAAATTTCATTGGAATTCACCTTGCTGATTCTGTAGGCGCATTTTTTGCACAATAACAGGTAAAAGGCAGTATATTTGGCAGAATTGAACCAAAAACAGCAAAAAAATTCCTGTGACAGTGCTCCTTTAATCTATAGCCATCCATGAAATCTATGTATGTATGTCTTGTGGTTCAAGTTTATTCTTGGTTCAATTTGGTTCCTTTGTTTTGTACTCATTATCATACATTACCATACACAAGAACAAAAGAAAATAAAAATTGAACCAAGGATAAAATTGAACTACAACATATGCACGTGCCTAAGGAGAGAGAGGAGGATGGGGTGGCCCTAGGAAGGCCCTTTGACCTGCTATCAGCACTGTAAATACGTAACAATAGAGGATTCTATTTATTGTAATATTGCTCTTTTTTGTATCTTTTTAACAAGACCTATATCTGTACTTTTACTCTTATTTTTTGGTTCTAATAGCGGCCATTGCTTTGTACATAGTTGTTTTGCTTTGTACGTAGTTATTTTTTTCTTTTAGCTTCTATACATACATCACATTATTTACCCTCGGATTTTGGAGTAGCTTGTGCAGCTAATATCTCCGAGCATTTAATCATCAGATGATGATGAGACCATCACACCGGGAACTACGTCCCCTACTCTTTTCGAACAGTGTGTCGGTTCTTTTACGTCCCACAGAATCAATTATGAAGAGTTGTGAGACGGGGCCTACAGTTTATCGTCCTTATCCGAGAAGACTAGAAAGTCTAACCATTTGCAGATGTTATTACAAAGGCAGCACTGTCTCCTCAATTATTTAAAGACCCTGAGTGTTGGTCCGACCGGGGTTTGAACCACCGACCTCCCGCACGCTAGTCCGGTGCTCTACCACTGAGCTAACCGGTCGGTTGTAGTAATTGTAATTGTTGTAATTGTTGTAGTAATTGTGATAGTTAAATAACAAAAATATCATAAAGGCCCTTTGACTGATCAGGGGAAACATTTTTGAAAACCCAAAGATTAAACAAGAGTTTATTTACTACATATTTGTAATAATTACTGTTTCTACACAGTGGCTGAGCAATATATATAGGATAACTTGCTGCATGGTTGGATTTCCAGTTAGTTAATTGAGCATACACCAGTTGCATCCTTCACACCTAGAGGGACACATATAAAGATTATTAGCTCAAAGGCTGGTTTATGGGTCACAATAATTTTTCTCAGCCTGATAGCAAGTAGGCAAATTAACATATATGCTACCACTTATCAGGTATATCTCATCTCACTGGACTGCCAAATTATAGCACATAAACTGGCCTTGACATACTGATGTCGAACTGCTGTTATGGGTAAATATTTAAAAAATGCTAAAGCTCTACTAAGCCTCTTCATCATGGCTTAGCTGATACCCAGCCTCAAGTACCCACATAAACAAAACAAACAATGAAAATGTAATAAACCTGGGGGAAGTGGCTTGGAGTGACAAGAATACCAAGGTATGTATTCTTGTCACTCCAAGCCACTTCCCACAAGCTTATTACATTTTCACCAAATGAAAGAAGCACTGGTTTAATTTAACTAATTTCTTACAAACCATTTTTTTCTGTGACGGATGGACTAGTATCAGAAATTTGATTAGATTCAGGGGCGGATCCAGACAATCCAGAAAGAGGGGCCCAAACAAATTGCGGCGAGAGCGCCCCCCCCCGCTGCCTGATGCACAATACCACTTGAAAGTCGACTGGTTACAGAAACTTTAAAAAAAATACAGGATACAACGCGGCCCTGTCGGCCCTCCCCCTAAATCCACTCCTGAGATTACTATTTCATTGCCAGCAACCACTAACCGACTTAAGAGAAAGGGACCTGTGATCTATTTAAACAAGACATAGACCAAAGGTCCCCCGATTGAATTTAAATGCATTTATATGTTTTCCTAAAGTCTTTTTGTTTTACATTGTATAACGTTGTGCTTACCTGCATCGGGATCTTATGCTATATGATCCAAAGTAACCAGAAAAACTGCTCCAAAAGTACCCAGCCTAAGCTGGCCGCTCCACACATTACTCCAAAAGCGGTCCGCCATCTTATTTGGCCGACGACTTGCGAACATGTTTTCGTCGCTCGTAAAACTCGGTCCCAGTCTCACCGCCGTTGGAGGGCCCTCTCGTCTATCCCTTCTAATAACTACCCAATTCCGGTGGTAACCATTTATCAGGGGCGCCCAACGACAAGTTTCGGTCGATACTGGCTGTTCGGTGGAGGGTAATTCGCCTTGGGTTTTCGGCGTCGATTAAAGAGTGCACTCGGATTTTCGTAACTAAAACGTGACCTAAAAGATTTGCAATTGGGAAATCATAACCTCTGAGGTTTTCGGAAAGGTCGTAATTGCTGTTTTTGGCAGTCAAAAACGTCAGCTAGCATTTTCGGAAAGAAAATAGTTCCCTAGAAAGGTCGTAGAAAGTTCATTTCAGCTTGCATTTTCTTAAAGAAAGATTTTTTTCCCTAACATTTTCGGGCAAGTAAACTTTCAGCTAGGAAATCCGAACAGATGAACTTTTTCTAGTTTATGAAAACATCACTTCAAACAAACTTCAAACACCCCAAGGTACTTAAAAATGCCTTTCTACATCTTTTGGTTGAGTTGGCTCGTTGGGTGCCCCTGATTTATAAATCGTAACGAACCAAACGCAAAAACAGGAAAAGATCCACTCAAAGTAGTTAAAATCTTACAATTCCGCCATATTTTAAAGATCACCACATGGCTCAAATGCGGCTTTAGCCAGTATTAAAGCCCCGGATGTGACCGGGAATTCCACGCGACGAACCTTATTCACTGAATCGATCGACACATGATAAGTTCGACGTTTGGCCCGGGGCCTAAGCTTAAGTTTTGCCAGCTGGTTGACATATCCAAAGGCCTTTTCGAAGGCTTGAGTTGCTTTAATTATGAATACATGTAACTTGGCCTCTCAGTACGTAACTACCGCTAGTTTAGCGAGGCTCTGTCCTTGTTGATCCTTGCGATTGTGTAAGTCTATATCCGCGTTAAACTATCGATGTTTAATATAACACCACAGTATACGGGCCTAAACACGCTGTTGTGGTCTAACATTACCAATTTTAGCCTAAAAGGAATAAAAGTTGAACAATTAGTCACTTACCTTTGGAAAAGTAACTTAAAATAGAAGCTGATCGTCCGAATGATCGTTTAGACGCCATTTTTTAAACTCTATACCTCATGTAAGGTTCTTGAATTTCACTTGTACCCATTCTCCTAACAATTTAATACTTTCCCGATACTTTTAGCGTTTTCTTGGAGGGTAATTTAAAAGCTGCAACACTCAAATTTTGTTTTCCATTCCACAAATGTTTTGCTAAAAGCTGAAAATCAACAGTTTGTGTTTTCAGCCCTCCATTAGTGACCCACCCCCCCCCGCCCCCCCCCCCCCCCCCCCTCCCTCCTACGCGCCTGCCGGCTGAAAGATAACTGAACTACCTGAAACGTGAACTGTTTATTGATGTTTAAGCTAATACAGTCCCATTTATAATCTTAAGGAACTGATCGCAGACACGTTACAGATACGGCACCTAAACTTATCTTAAATGATTCCTAAAATTTCGTTTTGATTGCTTAACTGAACTACATGTACAACGAGAACAACTGAGAGAAGAACGCAGAATCATGGAATGTTTGATACTCATGCCTTTTCTCGAATATCAAAGAAGATGCAAATCATTTCCTTTTTTCACTTTCGAAACAGATTCCTTGCGGTGTTTGAAAACACTTATTCCATTGTCAAAGTACATAGTCTTGAGATAGAAGCCCTAATTTCGGAGCTTCTTTCGATTGAAAGATCTTGATGTGCAACATTCCTTTAACAAGTCAATTCGCGAGAGTGGCTGAATTGAAACTACTATAATCTGGATTGTGTTACAATTGTCGAAGAAAACTACGAGAAACTGCTGCGTTTGTACATGTGTAAGTTTCAAATGCAATTATGTGGACATGATCATAGCACTTCTTACATCAAATATATAGTTCTGCAAGAGTTAGATTTAGACAAAATTTAGCAAAAAAGCTGTTATTACTTACGTTTACAAGTCAGTTTTCACGGAAAACCGCTGTCACGCGGTAAATCTAACCACCTGGCCACTGTCGAACGTGTCATTTTTCCTCCAGCAAGGCCAAAGAGCAAAACATGTTTTTTGAACCGCTGAGAGAATGGATATTTTTACTCATCTAAATCTGAGCAGGACGCAATAACAAGGGCTGCAAAATTAGAGCCAACAAACCATTTGGCGTAATGTAGCCCATTTAGCATGATTATCACGTGCTGTAAATCAACAAAGGAGGATACGCGTAGTTATTCGATTTCACGACAGACAGACAGCCAGGCGTAGACCTTTACCGCCCGCAGCATTTTTAAATTATCGGTGTCGGCGTCGGGTGTCGGTAAAACGCCGACTCGGAGCCGGGATCGGGGCCGGGTCCCGGGAGCTTTAAAAAACAAACAAAAAAAAATCATAAAAGTAAAACAAAATTAAAATTTTAAAAAGGAAAATAAATTAAAATAAATTAATCTAAGTAAATAAACAAACAAATAAATAAATAAATGAATAAATATAAATTCCTCTTTAAGGCAGAGATTACATTTTTTACTTGAGCTATTGTAGGTTTAGCTTGATGAAATGATACACCATGAAATAAAGTGGTCAATGTTCTTCACAGATATGTTTGCCGAGTTCGGTAGAGTTTCTGTGTTTTGCATGACGGTATGATGCAGGTGCCTAGAAAACCTTTTGTACAGGATTGAAGCCTGGTCTGAGACTTATAACAAAATAGTAAATTGTTTGGGGGAGCCTTTCCGCTCAAAGATATGTGGAATTTCCCAGGATGCAACAGGGTCAGATTCTTGCTGTTTGGTTGCTTTCTTGAGGTTGCTCAGTGATAAAAATTGAGCAGATTGAGCTCTTGTTTGCCTTTCTTTCCAAACTTCCTCTTTGATTTGGAAGCAGAAGAGGGTGTTATGCAATGTTTACTCTCTGAGTTAAGGATTCAATCAAAAAAAGATTTGACAGTTAAGACTTCTCATTTGCGAAGTAAAACTAGATTTTCATTCCATTCTTGCACTATTTTGGAGCTGATTGTTGTTTTCATTTCATTTCTATGCTATTACTTTGCTGGACAAATTCATTGTCATATCTGTTAGATTTTTCCCTTTTCGCCATGCATAACAAACACTTTTGCAGTGGTATTGCAGGAAAAGATGAAAAAAATTGACCATAACAATTTTTTTCTTGACCCTATGCAGGTTTGAAATTTGAAACTGGCATTTGTAAATTACTATTTTCTTTCCATGCTCTTACTTTTACCAGCTTTTTAGCGCTCAAATTTGAGGAGGACAAACCCTTTAGGCAATAAACCAGAATAAAGCCAACCGCTAAATTGTTCTTGCATATCATGCGAAAGATTGATGGTAGGGATAGGCGAACAACACCCTTTTTGGCAAAGTGAAATTTTGAAAATTTTTCTCTCTGCAAATAAACAGAGTCAGTCTACAAGTTTAGGTACAGTAACTAGATCAACGCAACTGAAGCATAACCTGTAAAAAGTAAGTGTTTTTGCTCATTTATGTTTATAAAAGAAGCACTTTTAAAGAGATCTTACAAAAGCTTGTTCTGTTTCCATTGCAACGAGGGACTCGAACATCATTGTGTTTGTCATCATTCATGGTCACGAGTTGCATGATGGTGAGGTTGATTTTGGAGAAAAAGTGGTCTTTTGCATAAGACCCCTTAATGATGACAGAATGGGGGCTCTTACAGAGGAAAATGGCTCGAAAAACACTTATAAAGCGGGATCAAACATTTGCTAAAATATTGCAATCATTCAGAACGTAAGGATTAAAGGCGCATAAAAACCATACGGGCCTAAAGAAGGCCTAAGACATCAATGTTTGCCTTCATATAATAAGCAAAAAATGGTGATCTGGTGTAAGCCACATAATTATATTACTGCATTACTAGATAGACAAATTAGACGGTCATCCATATCAAATGCTTTTATTCGAACACGAAAACAGACTTATGGCCCTTTCAAACACTGTTATGACAATCAAAAAGCCAACCAAGACTGCTAAAGACTAGACTCGTTTGAGATATCCATTCATGTTCCAACCGCCGTTGTACCTGTAGCAGATCAAAACAAAAAAGACTATAGTTAACAATTATTGAAAATTAATGTTGACTAGTTATTTAGTATAGATCAGTGAAGCATAATAAAGCAGCAAAAGTGTTTGAAACTTTCAATAAAATATAGTAAGTCATTATGAGCCCCGAGTGACCGGGTGTGATGAAACTGAGACTTCAGGATTGAGACTCTCAATCCATAGCTAACACACTCAGAACCCCTTGGTATGTCCAAAACTCAGACTCAGTATTAAGATACTCCCGGTAGCTGTTTGCACCAAAACAATGTCTGCATGTGTGGCACTCATCCCACTTTGTTATCATGAACCGCTGTTGGGTATTTCGCTTTCAACACGACACCAAATGATTCATTTCCGACTATGGCAATGGCTACTGAGGATGTATATATGTTGACAATTAATAAACTCAATCACACGAGGTATTATATAACACCCCACTTTCGTGACAACGACTTGAAGATCACAGTCAAAGCCAGCACCACCAAGGTCAATTTCCTAGATGTCACGCTTGACCGCTTGACATCAAAAGTGGGAAGTACTATCCTTACACAAATGAAGACAACGTCCCACTGTATGTGCATACAAAATCCAACTATCCACCATCCATCCTGAAAAACATCCCTGAGTCAATCAACAAGAGGCTCTCCGAGATATCTTCCGACAAAGAATGCTTCGAAAACGCTAAACCTAGACTGTTCATAGTCCTCTATTTTTCCGTGAGATCGTCGAGATCGTACGCGGCTTGCTAATGGCGGCCATCTTGATTTTCCAACGTACCGAGTCAACCTGGAGAAGAGTGTCAAACCTACTTAGGGGGCCGGGGGACGGTATGGGAGGAAGCGAGAAAAATAGAGGGACTGTAATAACATCACTGCGACTCGCGTTCAGGGGGCGTGACAGGAATTGGCAAATGAAAATACCCAGACGGACATTTGATACATCAATGTCGCGTGAACTCAAAACATCGTTTTCCAATGGAGGCGGTGAACACGCTCTCTTCGACACCAAAAAAAAAGGTTAAACCACCAGCTAAAAAGCCAGATATTTCTAGTACGTGTCGTATTTGTTGCGTTGATTTTAAGTCTTCTGGCAGATACCGTGTTTCCACGGAGAATTTTTTAAAATTCCGCAGAAATCGGGAGTTAGCAGCACTCCCCTTGCCGAGCTCGTTGGAAAGCATGTCGGAGTAGTTATCCTACAAGATACGGAGAAGTCGTCCCGTGTTTGCGCAAAACGTGCCCTGAAAATTCGGAATGTCAGTACATTATGCGAATTTATAAAGGCAGCATTGGTTTCTGAAAACATCACTTGCGTGGAAAGTGACGGAGATCGTCGCTTCAAAAGGTTGAATGTCATTTCTCCTCCGAGAAATATCAAGAAGAGCCGGCCCGTTACAGCTCGCCGATGCCGAAGCACTCAAGGAAAACAAATTATTCCACTGTTTCGCGAGCCGAAAATGAGCCAGAAGTTAGGGTAAGAGGGAAACGTTCTATGCTGTTTAACGGAAACGATTATCTGGGCGACACTCTAAACGAAACGCCGAACAGTGACGATTTCTTCGAATCATGCGGTGAAGCCAGTGCAGATTTTCCGCTAAGCGTATTGTTGGATGATGTCGGACATGAGGAAAAGGGCAGATCGCCGAAAAAACTTAACGTGGATGTAACCCTGGATTTTCCATCTGGACAGCGCCACAAGCGAGTGCCCGATAACGTGTCAGGTATTGTGAAAAACTTCGCAATGAGTAATTTCAAGGCGGCCGTTCATTTGATTTTTAAGTGCAAGGAACTGAAGCCTTTCATAGAAGAGGCCTTAAAATCAGCTGTTTCCAGTGAACTGAAGGAATATTGTTGATCAGACAATTCTCTTTTGAAGCATACGTCGCCAGCAGAATTAGCCGCGTTTTCTAACAAGTTAGTTTGCCACGAAGTGTCAGTGATGTGTCCTTACTGGGGTTCCGCTCTGAGAGCTGCAGCTGGTTGCCACAGATCCAAGGCCAGTTCTGACAAGGCTGTAAATGTCCTTGCACTTTGTTCCGCGTCTGTGGCCAGATTTAGGCATCACAGAATGTCGGCCCTCGCCTACAGAATTTCCGTGATCCTTTTACATAGCGGTGCCAAGAGCCAGGATTTCACTCGCCTTAATCGTCTTGGAATTTGCATGTCCCATAAAGCGACCATCACGAAGCAGAAAGAAATGGCTAAGGAGCACGACTCGCTAGTTCTGACATGGAAAAGTGAGATTGAAGCCGCCAAGAAATGCGAAAGTCTTCTCCAAGAAGTGAAAGAAAAACAAGTACCAGCGCCAGTGGAAACCAGTGATGAAAATTATATGGAAATCGATGTGTATGATTTGAACCAGTCAACCCTGGCTTCTTATGATTTTTTCTCTCAAGAATCATACGAGATCTGCAAAGATATGCTTGCATCTTCACTAATTGCCACCCCTGCTGCTCTTGAAGTGGCCGTTTCTTCTGCAGCAGAGAAATTCAGATTACTCCCAAGATATAGGTGAGTTGGATTGTGACATTAGTAATAATGGGGCCTGTTTTTATGGAGGTGGGGTACCCCAGGTAGGTGAGATAACATTAAAATGAAAAATAACATTGATAGGCGGGTTACCCCACCTAAGCAGGTTACCTCAACTACCTGGGGTACCCCACCTCCATGTAAACAGGCCCTTAGTCTTAGTTGTGTTCTGCTTGAACTATATGGTAGACAATTTTGGAATTTGAAAAGTTATGATTTTTTTAATTTTCTTTTGATATCATAGTAAATAGATACCCCTATTATTTATTTATTTATTCGCATTCATTTGTAACATGTCTCAAATTTTAAAAATGCTCAGAATTTTTTTATTCTTTTATTATAATCACTTTTGTACATAGGCTTTTTATCTTGATTGTTGCAATTTTTATTCCTTTAAGTCCAATCAATCCATACAATGGACACACCAGTATGCCATCAACGACAGGGTGAGGTGTGATCCCACACTGGATGACAGGACCCCGTAGGTGACCCTCAATGATCTGCCCCTTTGTGACCTTTTACCTGGAAAGACAATTCAGAACTCATTTAAGAGGGACTCAACTGTGTTGGTATCAAGGATTGTTGCTAAGTACCTGGCACCATTTAATCAGTTCAAAGACATCATCATCAATCACATTCCACACTTGTTTTCTGAGGATATGGCCAAAAAATCTGAAAGGGTATGAAACATTATCCTAATTTGTTTTGGCCGTTTCCATGATCCTTTATGACTTCCCACACAATCCTTTTTGTTTAATGTTATTTCCTTCTACCCCATGCCTGTAATGATGTTGTAAAGAGAAATTGGTCAGTGATTACTAATATAGTTAACAAACAAATATATACATAATCAGACAAACCTTTTTCGTATTATTTTAATTCGTTTTTTTAAGTAATACTCTGTTTTTCGTCCAACCATACAACTATTATTTGTTTAATAGACGCTTTGGGAATAACCTCTTGTTAAAAATACAGTTTCTGAGCACTCAAAACAACAACAAAACTTTCATTTAGCATTTAACTCGAGTGATACCCAGCAAAACAGTTTTTGAACTGTTATTTGTGTCTCTTTAAAACAGATTTTCTAGTTGTTCTACCCTCTTCCCAACCATACCCAAGCTAACAAACAATATTAATGAGAGGAAAAAAATAACTTTCTTCTAGTGTTGTCTTGGACTGACACCCCTTAACTCAAACATATCGGGCGAAATGGCTGAGTTGGTGATATCTAACCAGGAGAAGTATGTGCCAACCGTTCAAGTCCAGGGACATGGCACCTACGTGGAGCCTATATTCTTCGATGGTGATGCATTAACGGAAGAGAGGGCAAGGAACATCCAGTGGACATTCAAGGATGGTGACAACATGTTGGACCGCTTAGAGGGATTGGAACCACCTCATACGGATTGGCATGCTAAACTTAAGTTGTACGACGTAAGTGCAACATACTTTTGATGTAAATATGTATACATGCATCCTTATTTCCGGGAGGGACCATTTTCATATGGCTGGGCCTTGTGGCTGTGATATGTATAGTTCTTATATTAAATTTACACATTATATATTACCTTTTTATTTATCTTACATAGCTGGACTACAAAATCTTTTACAAAAAGGAATCTTCTGGAGATGTGGGGAGTACACGTGCTTCAATGAATAGGACTGGGAAGACCAATGCTAAGCAGGGACCAATGGCAGATTACAACGCATACAAGGACTTTCATGACAGAGAGTTTGAGGCACATGTGCTGGCATCTTTCATGACATTCTCAGGGATGAAAACCATGGGAGGTAATATTTTTAACTAGAGCAATACTATGGTTGTACAGTTGAAAATAAATGTTGCATATAATAATAAACATGAAACAATAAATTAAAAGCATTAATATTGCCCTAAAATTTGTTCTGAATGAAAAATGCTATATAGAAGCCTCTTATATTGCATTAACTTTTCCCTAAAATTGATCCTGACTGTGGACTGTTACATAGAAGCCTATAAATTGTTATTTAGTTTTTGATGCTGAGAACAATTAAAATAGTGATGGTTTGAGACAAAAAAAGAAAATATTAATTTTGCTTTGTTATAGAACAACCAAGTGTAGCAAGCATTACCTCTGTTTGGAAAACGAGAGAGGAAAAGAAAATGTGGTTTGAACAAACCATAGTCAGCTACCCTGACCAATTTGTCTTTGGCACCACAGATGTATCAACCATGGTAGAACAAGTCGAAAGACTTGACAACAATGCTGGTGACAGATATCCATGCAGGGCACCATGCCAGGCTGTGAAAAAAAAAAACCCTATGCATTTCACTCGGGTGGAGTGAGGTTAGTATAACTATTTTTAAATGACCTAACCAGTGCAACCATGTTATCTCACAAATACATGCAACAGTATAATGCCACTTACTCTTTAACCTGAAACTTGTATTGAGCAATGTTGCTACACTTATAACATGAGAAACACTATTCAATTGCTTATTCGAGATGGGGTGACTCAGTTATTTGAAGTTCAAACAAGAGTTCATTAAAATTTGTTTTGCCTTCAGATCGATCACCATAACTGACTGAGTTTATATTTATTCAACTATATTTTGGCTTTTTTTTTCTTTTTCAGATTTTGATGGTAGCCTACATTTTTTAGGGAAGTTTGTCCCCGTTCCTTGGGTTTGCAACAGCATTTTAGTGTATAGTTTAGTGTATATATAGTTGTAATTTACTTCCTTGCTGTGAAATTCATAAAGGAACGAACCAGATTAAACAAAAAGGGTGCTTATTCGAATTAATACTGTATATTAGTGTATTTAAAATTGAAACCTTGAAGGAGGGGTTGGGAGGTTAAATACATGATGTATGGAAATATGAGCATATATGGCAGTGTTCTCATTGTACTTTAAAAATAGGGAATGTAAACCTGAAATTGACTACAATACTCGATTGCTAAACCACCTACTTTTACATCCTAGCTGTCTACTTTAAAACTTAATGAGAACCGCTGTATGATAACGGGAGTAAATTCACTTGTTGGACATGGTGGCGAGATTTGATTATCAATCTAGAATATTAATTTAATTTGTTGTTAATACTTTGAAAGGCATGAGACTGTTTCACATCCAGTACTTTTGGTGCAAGATGCTGGACCAACTGACGAGATGGATAATGAAGGCTACTACAAGTGCAGTGAAAATGTGGACTTGTATACAAGACAAAGGCAACACGGAACAAGTGAGTATACTTTGATTCTGTGCTTTGTCCAACACTACACTTCAAGAAAATTTATTGCAAAGTTTAATTATCTTGAAGTCTAAAACTAAATAGCCCTTATATACATCTCTGTTATTCCCCCTCAAACTTCCAGGTTACTACAAGTTTAATCAATAAGAACCCAATAATTAATCCCTGCAAATAATAACTGCCCTTTTTATATAATTTTTGATATCTTGATTTTTTGTTTTCATTTTATTTCTCTAAGTCATGAGAAGAAGAAGCATCGAACTCTGGAGGTACCTGATGAGCCCCAAGAAGATGGCAGTTCCAATAATCAGCCTCAAGACAATATTTTTAATTACCATAAGGCTAAGCTTTGTCACGGTCTTGTTTTAGCCAATTTCAATGATGCAGTAAGAGAAGTGGATGGGGAAAGGGTAATTTCCTTGTACAAAATTCTATTATTAATTTACAAGAGCCAGGTTTGTACAAAGTATGCATATACCACATTAATGCTTCTAGTTAAAGTAACTGCGTTGTTTAGCGAGTCACAAGCCTTCAGACTAAAATGGAATCGGTTTTGCAATGCTACTGGAAAAAGAGCTAGAAATATTCCCTTAGATCTTTAATTAGAACATGACAATAATTTCGTTAAGGCTTTCTTAAAAAGCCTTGGTGCTAACCTCAATGAAGTGAATGCCCAGAGGGTTGCAGCCTCCATAAATCACATGATCACCATAATGCAAACAGTGGATGAAGACTGCAAGGGTCAAAGCAGAACTGGGACTGTGCGAGGGGGAAAGGACCCAGCTGAAACAGTTAACCAGATTACAGATGACCTGATGAAGGGAATGATCTTTGTGGAATGCCAAGGGAGGAGCGGTTACAAAGGTTTTGAAAAGTTCAGTTCCGACCTCACTGAAAAACTGGACTACAGAAACTTATTCCACTGGATCAAGGATCATCTGAAAATATGGGAAAAGATTTACACATAGCATACTGGTACCTAAAATTAGCGTATTAATACTCTGCGTATCTTTCCTTTTTATCAGTTGTTTGCATATACAGATCTATACAGACTTCGTCAATGTTTTAAGCACTGTGATATATTTCACTTGATTTGTGTTGTAAAGTCAGACAACTTAAAAATTGATGTGTTGCAGTTCAATTTTTTGTATTTCAGTAGCTTTTTATTTCCCGACATAAACTTGACCATAACAGGCTGGGGCAATTGGTTAAAGATAATCCTATATTTTTTGCAAGAAATAAACGTCGTTAACCAATTTTATATAGCATTAATGATCACTTTTTATTTCTTCATGTGGACTTAAATCTCAACAGGTGAAATAAGCACTAAAGTAGCAAATCATGTGAAATGCAAATTAAAGTACAAAAGTAAGCAAGTACTAAATAAAGCTCGGACAATTCAGTAGACACTGAAAGATAACATTCTAGACACAAAAATGACGTTGATAGCAAATCTGTCATTAAATTAGCTGCTATGAAGGCTTTCTCAAAAAGCATTGAAATAGTCTATTTCAGTGGTTGTCCGAGTTGTCTTGTACAAAATATCATTTCCGTACAGTATCTTTGTAAAATATAGTAAGGGGTACAACATGATAAGGGCTGCCTATCCTAGGTGATCTTATTTTCTGGTAGAGATAATAATAGTACATGTACTAGTAATAATTGTTATAAATTCGATTACATAACATTCCCTTCTTCGTGCATGTACAAGTAGTATGAATAAAATAACAAATTGCAAATTGTAGCAACTACAAATTTTCTAGTTCTTCTGTGTTAATTCTATCTGGATCGGAATCCGACTCAGATGAGATGTGTTCACTTTCGTCACAGTCATAAAATAAATCCACGAAAAATGGGTCATTAGGTACAACTGTTGCCATCATTTCATCAAAGTATGGAATGTCTTCAAACATTTCTTGGAAAATTTCTAAAATCAACTTTCCATGACCCAGGCACGTTTAAAAATATCTGACAGAGAAAAAACAGAGGGTGCATGTAACACCAGTTCATTAACTAATTCCAAAGTGAAACTGCTTGAACTAGTGGAGTCAAACATACACCTGTAATTGCTTTCCTGTTGCCCAATCCACACTTGACTTCACATAGTGCTTTCCGCAGTGTCTGAGCATTTTCTTCTGATACTGGTCGTTGGAACGTGGCACAAGACTCTGATGTAGATGTCATCCCTCTTGGTTCATCAAAAGGAAATCTTTCACGACTACACTCCTCACCAAAACATAAACAATTGTTGTCACAGATGCTGCAGCATTCATGTAGAGGATTAGTGCTTGGAACGTCATCAAATTCCTTAAATAGAGCTTTCCTGACATAATTCCCTGAACGTGCAAATTGCTTGATAGCTTCTTCACAATGGGCGAGCTGGTTACCATGGTATAACACTATATTGTGTGCACTGGCACCATCTCTTCCAGCTCTTCCGGCTTCCTGTATATGGTTAACAACACTTCTTGCAGGGCCAATGTGGATGACATATCTTACATCAGGAAAATTGACTCCCATACTGAGGGCAGAGGTTGCAATTACAATACGGACTTGTCCCACGTTATCTTTAAATGAATGTGAAACCCTAGATTTGTATTTTGGGAGAGTCATGGAGTGGTAAATTCTCACCAACCTGTTCTCAGGGATTCTTGTCTTGTCCGCCACATATGCAGCATCGCCTAACTCAGCCAGCAGGAAACCAAACACTTTTGCAACGTCATGCATTGTGGCAAAAAAAATTATTGTCTTTGGAGACAATAAGTTTCTTTCTTTGATTATATCTACTAACCATCCAAGGTAACCAAGCTGGTCAGCCTTAGTAGTTTTTAGTACAGAGAACCTGATGTTCTCACGGTTTGGACTTATGTTAAGCATCACCATACGTTCTCTTCCATGGCAAGTTGCTGCATAATTGTGGTTTGCATCTTTTTGTGGCAGTTCCTGTGATTGCTAATAGGAGTATACCTAAAAAAAAAATAAAAGGAAAAGCATGTCAGATTAATTAGTCAAATGTCAAATAATGTTTAAATGATTAATGCACAGACCAAATTATTATTTCCAGTTAATTTTTTTGTGTATGGTAATATATGATAATAATTTGAAAACAAAAGAAAAATAAAATTTAACTACCACAAAATTTTGTAATGCATACAAAATAATTCTAAAAGTCTTATGGAAAATCTTACTACATGGTTTAATGAGCTTGACTCTATATATTTGGATTGTACCGATAATAAACATTTTGTCGTATAAATCTGCATAATAAGTCAATATAGGGATCAATGTTAATTTCGTAAACAATTTACTGAATTTAGAGAGGTAATACAGATAAAGAGAGGCTGAGCTTCTTGAATAACAAGCTTTGCATCTCATAGCTTACAAACAAATCAAAATTAAATGATTTTATTGTAAAACTTCCGAGATATACAAAATCATTGTCTATACTAACCGCTACAAAAGGATCGAAGAGTTGATAGTTCGCCAAAATCTTTTCTAAATGGTTCTGAAACCTTCTTTCCTCTCATCTTGCCCTTTCCCCTGAAGTGAATAAAGTGTAAGATAGTTCTCTTAAAATTAAAATCTCAGTAAAAGGTTCGCCATGTAAATGAAGCAAAATGAGGCTAATATATGCGAAGGCCGCGTGGGGAACTCATCGCGCATAAATGAAAGGCAAATTTAAAAATGTGACATATTATACCACTGATCGCAAAAAAAATGACCTCTTATCCGCTAGAAAACAGTTAATATAACATTTCTCGCCACTTACCAGGTTTCCACTGTGTGACTTTCGTCCACCACAATCAACGACAAAGATTTCTTAAGCTCGGAAGAGTCATTCTTTAGCAAACTGAGAAATTCGCTCGATAAAGCTTGTTCAGCGGAGGCATAGATCAATTTATATTTGTTGCTTTTAATGTCCTTCAAGGCTTCGCTGGATTTATCGAAACCCTTGGCTGTCATGCCAAAATCGTTGAAGTTGACTTGCTCTTCCACGATGCTGCGAAGCGGGACGATAACTAAAAACCCGGATCAGTGACACATTCCTCCAGTCGTTTCGATACACGTCGTTTCGATACACGTCTAAGTCGTTTCGATGCAAATAGGAAGTCGATTCGATACAGTTAAATTTGGAACTAGATGTCTTCAGGAAAAAACTCTCCAAACTTGTTTTATTATTAAATCGCGTAGAATCACGAGCGATGTGACAAATAGCTTTGTGACCTTCCCAATATCAATAGTTGTCTAAACATCAACGGAACGATCTATTAATCAGTCACTTTGAACTCATCAATCATCAATCAAAGAAAACGCTGGTTCAATTATACAAAACTTTTTTAATGCTAACAACGTTCATTGCTTACATGGCTTCTTTTTATACGGTGGGTCCATTTAAATAAGAACATGCTTTTAACAGCTGTCTCACATTGCGTGTGCCATTGTTGAATTCTTCCCATAGACTAAAGATCTTCGCCTGTAAGTTTCGATGTTTTAGTCGCTGGAATCTCTTGAGTTTTTTCTCTGAGACCAGGCGGATTCGGATTGCTGTCAGACACGCCTCTCGATGTAGCAGGTGTACTAGAAGATAGAAAGGCAACTGTTGCCTTTGGATAAGAAATTATCATTTTTAAAGTAAACCTTGCATTACATGTAGAAATTATCATTTTTAAAATAAACCTTGCGTTACCTTGCGTTACAAAAACCTTCACCATTTTATTGGAATTCATATTCATGATGTTTCATTGTTATCAGACATTTCTCACCTTGGCAGTAAATAGTGCGAGTTTTAGAACGATGATTTTCAATTAAGCAGCCTCTTGAAATTATTCAAAGTCCAAAATAGACTTAGCGTCGCACATGCTTCAAATTTAACTTACATGTTTTATAACCCCTACTATCAAATGTTAGATTGTTTAGCCACCCCAACCAACAAAGCGTGCAGAGCCGGTAAAAAGCAACCAAATGAACCACATAACGTCAAAATTTCAGCGATTATACGCAAAAATCGTGATCATCGCAGTTATGAAACAGAAAATGTTTAATTAACATGACCAACAAGCTCTTTCAGCATTTGATACCGGTTGTATCGAATCAACTTTCATTTTGCGTCGAAACGACTTAGATGTGTATCGAAACAACGTGTATCGAAACGACCGTGTATCGAAACAACCGTAATCCTATTAAGCTCTTCCCGAAGCCAGCTGGTAGTACAGCAATACATCTTTGCCATCCAGCAAATTTGTCAACGCTTCTTCTTGTTTCTCTTTCAAAACTAAACCTCCAAGGCGCTTAATTAATCTCTCTGAAAACGATATGTCTGAAATTGATCCCCCGCGCTCGAGAGCCATTTTTAGAACTGTCGACTTGTCAACGGCTTGTCAGTGTAAGCCAAACGTGTTGTCAACACAGATTAACCTCTATTGTCTAATGACCAATCAGATGGCTGCGTTGCTGGAGCAACGCGCTCCTTGAACGCGAGTCGCAGTGATGTTACCACGGTCCATTTATTTTTCTCGCCCCCCTCCCCCTAGAGATACAAAATCCCCGAGGCCCACTGACTCGGTACGTCGGAAAATCAAGATGGCCGCCATTAACAAGCCGCGTACGATCCCGCCGATCTCACGGAAAAATAGAGGACTGTGAACAGTCTACGCTAAACCCATCTATCAAGAAGCACTCAACAAAAGCGGATATCACTACAATCTGTCATTCAATGCCACACCAAACGAGACACCACGTCCACGGAGAAACAGACAACGGAACATCACATGGTTCAACCCGCCCTATAACAAGAACCTGGAAACAAACGTCGGAAAATGCTTCCTTTCACTAATTGATAAGCGCTTCCCCAAATCTAACCCACTTCACAAAATTTTTAACCGTAACACCCTCAAATTAAGCTACAGCTGCATGGGCAACATCAAAACAATCATATCTACCCATAACAAAGCCGAAATTAACAAATCCACACGCACTAATAATCAAACTGAGAGAAGCTGCAATTGTCGGAAACGTAACACGTGTCCCATGGATAGAAACTGTAATGTGGAAAACGTCATTTACCAGGCTAAGGTCACCACAGACACCACAAAGGAAATCACAAACCTTATTCAAGTATTTTAGACTTAGCTATCTCCGCCATGCCAGAACGTGCGCGTGTTTAATATCATATTACGTGCCAAGTTCGACTAGGAGGTGCTAACCACAATAATATTCACCGCACAGTTTTATGACTTACCCGAACATATCGGAGTATCTTTTATCCACAAGGTATCTGTTAGGGAGTGTACCTAATACTTTCCTGAGATTGTTCATTTTTGCTGATCCAGCGAACTCATAACCGAGATCGTTGGGACGACCTTGCCCGGACGCGATGGGCCCGAAGGGGTTCGTATCCTCAACGCAGATGTAGTCGCCAGGCTGAAGGAAGCTGTCGAAATATTCCAGCACTCCTGTCATATTCACATGTGCGTCTTCAAACAGGAGCCACGGATGATCCAAACCCTGTTGAAGAAAAGAAAATTTAAAATGAGTGCGTTTTAGTGCAGTTCTCTAGTTGTTTGTTTCATCCTTATACAACAACACTTTATTTTACCCCAGAAATTGAAAAAGAAAAGGAAGACGAACTTACAAAATACTAGGTACTAATATTTGAAAGCGCCTGTTAACCCTTTCTCCAGCGTAAAATCGAGGAAAGCAACTAACCAAACGGGAAAAAAAACTCCCCGCTGTTATTAATTCCCACTTGCTTCCGCAAAGCTCTCCACAAATGGAAAGAGTTGAACTTTCCATAACTCATTCATGTCCGCCATTTTTACGTGTTTTTCTGTAATTTTCGAGGGTTTGAGGTCAAGTCGATCTGGTTATTCCATATAAGGGATAACCTGCGATCACACGGGAGGAAGGAAAAAAACTACGCCTGATACAATTTCTTGTCAATTCGTCTGTTTCTCGTCCAGAATCTGGACTTTTTCTGATTGGTCGAAGAACAAAAGAGTCTTTTGAGCCCCGTTCCGATTGGTTGCTTGATTTGCATATCTGACTTCCGGTGCAAACTCAACACCAGTAAGCCGTTAAAGTGGTACTATGACGAAAATGTCATCTTTCCTATCTAAGCCATTTTAAAACATAATCAAGTAGTATGTATGAGAAGAAAAATGCTGTTTACTGTTTTCAAATATCTCTTTTCGTTCCAGAGATATTCAAGTTTTAATAATATGCAAATTAGCCAAGTGGGTGGGTGATGACGTCATACACTCAACCAAATTTTGATCAGATATGATGAAAAAAGATATCTCAGCCAATTTGTATTAGAAAGATTTGATTCTTTGCAGTAAGATTCTACTAAATGTGCTCCACAATACGAGTTTTACAGTTTAGTTACCATGGCAACATACTGGGTTCCAGACTTCCCCAATATTAAAGGCTTTCCTGGCCACCTTTAGCGTTCCATTTTGAAATTTACGAATGGTGCGTCACATGCATGATCTAGTAGGCATACAAATATGTTAGCTCGAGTTCGTGGCCTCATTTAATGTTTTTTTACCTGAAAATCACTAACATATTGAAAACAAGTGGGTGGGGCATGGAAAAGAGTGAATTGCCATGGATGGCCACAGAATTTTTTTATAGCCGTAGGTGTGTTTCCTGTACAACTATTAGCCTACCAAGTTTCAATGGTCTGTGCTGCAAATTAACAGAGATAACTCTATTTATATACTTGACATAAAATTGGTTTGAGTGTCTGACGTCATCAGTAATCTCATTTGCATATTTTACACATATTTCAAACTTAAATATCTCCGGAACTAATGCAGTTATTTGCAAACGGTTAACTGCATTTTTATTCTTTCATGGACTTCTATGTGATACACCTAAAACATCAAGGGGTAAAAATTTGATCATAGCACCACTTTAAAATTTATGTCGGCTCACGAGGCGCGGGGCTAGAACTTACTCTCTTCAAGAATTTTTTTCACAAATCCTTGAAGGAAGAGCCGCTGGAATGCATCTCACGGGTCGTTTGATTAAAAGAAGACGTTTTAGCCGTATTGAAAAAAATTCATCGTTCTGACTGATTCTAAAACTCTGTAGCTGTGGTGAGTTCCCTGGAATATACATATATATGGAACCAACGATTCGGGAATCTAAAGAGAAGGCAGATTATGCTGCCGCGATTGGGGAGTCAGTCGAGGTCAACAGAGAAATCGAGAAATCAAATTGTGCAAGAACTGTATTCACGAATCATTTATTTTACGGGCGCGCTTTTTGCAAGAAGTTATGGGGGCCCGTTCTGGTCAAAATAACATTAATTATTTTTACTAATACTGAATTAATTAAACGTTTTGTTCAGTTATTTTTGTGGTGTCTTATAAATAATTATATCTACTCTTCGAATTATTTTTACATATTTTACATCTTATTTTGTACGTCTTTTGAGTCTGGAATTAATTTTACCTGTCTCAGATTTTTTCATTCCTTTCATCAATTATTTTTTCCCATGCACGAATTTCTCAGCAAATCCCAAATGCCATTGCGGGCTGAGTGGAATCCGATACTGCACCTGAGGGTAATTCCAAGATGGCAGCCAAAAGCGTTGTTGTTCGAGAAAGAAATGAGCGCGGTTTTCGTAATTTTCTGCAAAATATATTTGAAGGCAGTGTTTCGGCTTTTCCTGACTCCTGGGAATGGAAATTTAACAACCGATGCTTTAGTTGAAGCAAGACATCATCTGCAAGATGCCAGAGGGACTTTATCTTTGTTGATAGTTGACTTGGAAAGAGGTGACCCCAACCCAACAGGGTTACCGACAAGTACTTTACAAGCACCCCTTCATAATTAATAACGAATCTGTGGCTCAAATGATTAACATGTTACCAGTTGAGATACAGAGTAGACAGCAGGCTAAAAATTCTGATCAGGGCACTGCTTACTCTACATCTGTGACAACAACACAGTTTGCACCTGGACGAAGACGTTATGACATCTCTAGGGACCAGCTGGAACACTTGCGCTCACTTTTTTTCTCTTGGCAAAAATAGCAAATATGCTGGAGGTGAGTCTTTCTACCATCCAGCGAAGGCGCACGGAGTTTGGGCTTAGTGATGAATTTGAACAATATTCAGACTTAACAGATGATGAATTAGATCAGATTTATGCACGTGAAGGCCCCGTGAACTCACGCGAAGGCCCCGTCACACCTAATATGGGAAGGAGGAGGTTCATTGGTGCTTTGAGAAGCCGTGGTTTACGAATTCAAAGATGGAGAGTAAGTGAGTGCTTACGCCGTGTTGACCCCATTGGCACCGCTTTGCGATGGAGAATGACAATACATCGCAGAAAATATTTCGTTCCAACACCTAACAGCCTTTGGCACATAGATTCTGGACACAAGCTAATACGATACAAATTGATCACTCATGTTTGCATCAATGGCAAGACCAGATTGTTAGTTTATATGATAGAACACGGTGGAGAAGGCAGAGGAAACATCATCACTGGATCCTCTTTGCACAACTCCAGAGTTGAAAGAGCTCATCGAGATGTTTACCCTGGGGTTCTCGCTTTTTATGCGCGTATTTTTGAGGCAACGGAAGATGAAAGCATTCTTGACATATCGGATGATGTTTATTTACTCAGCCTTCACCATGTCTATGTTCCCAGGATCAACAAATCTTTGAATGAGAGTTATTCAGCAAATGAAGAATCACCCACAATCTTGGACAAAACTGTTGAGAAAATTGAGCTTAGAAGCCTTTGTGCGTGCAAACAGTGATCAACTGAGTTTCAAAGCCCCCCTCCCTTCCCCCCCCCCCCCAATTCAATGTTGTCTGTGCCTCCTAACCGTTTCTCTGACAATGGTGGCTTACCAACTTCAACATTGAAAAGGGGGAAGGGGGGGGGGGGGGGGAGGGGAAGTTACTTTAGGGATATTGTTGACTCACACATATTGGAAAAGTTTTTTTGGACCCTAGGAGGCCTATTTTCTCAAGTAGTTTCGTCCAAGATTGTATGACTGAGAAACTGGCGAAAAGGTCCGATACACGCACTCCAGTAAACTGCTCCTGCCGTTAAAGTGCCCATAACCCCAAAATATTTTTTTCGCTTAAATAAACCTTTGCACCTGTTCAAAATGCATTGCGCCTTTTTTAACCAAATCTTGACTTTTTATTGGCTGTAAAAGTTACGAAATCTAGCCATCATATGCCCCACGACCGAGCTTGTAAGGGGCATGGGTATAGTCCTGGTTTTACGTCACAAACTGATTTACATTGCATTAAGTCTTTGTAAACATGCATGCAAAGCAGTTTGTGACGTAAAACCAGGACTAGACCCATGTCCCTTACTAGCTCGGTCGTGGGACAGATGATGACCAGATTTCGTAGCTCTTACAGCCTGTAAAAGGTCAAGATTTGGTTCAAAAAAGACGCAATGCGTTTTGAACAGGTTGAAAGGTTTATTTAAGCGAAAAAATATTTTGGGGTTAGGGGCACTTTAATTATTGTTAAATCAGATGCTTAAGAAGTTCGATTAGTTACATGGGATATATTCTCTTATTCAGAGAAATTATGGGTATTATTGAGGACTCAAAAAATCCCTTCGTTCTCGTGGCTCTCTGCTATTTATTGGCAGGGGAAAATACGATGATGAATACGGTCTCAACTGACACAATAAGAACGGTGAACATTGCACTTTCACCACATGACAAGAGACTGGCAACTGTAGAGATAATGAGAATTGAGCTTAGAAGCCTTTGTGCGTGCAAACAGTGATCAACTGAGTTTCAAAGCCCCCCTCCCCCCCCCCCCCCTCCCAATTCAATGTTATCTGTGCCTCCTAACCGTTTCTCTGACAATGGTGGCTTACCAACTTCAACATTGAAAAGGGGGAAGGGGAAGTTACTTTAGGGATATTGTTGACTCACACATATTGGAAAAGTTTTTTTGGACCCTAGGAGGCCTATTTTCTCAAGTAGTTTCGTCCAAGATTGCAGTTTCAACTGAAAACAACCAATCAACCTTACAGATGTGGGAACGGGGAATGTTAGATAACATGCATTCAGAACAAATTGAAAACTTTGGGGTGGATCTAGAGGGTGCACTGTTAGTTGAAGAAGATTACCAGGTTAATGTTATTCCTACAACAACTGAGTTAACTGAGCAACAGTTAACCCAAATGCCAAGTCCACTGCAAAATGATGAGAATTGTGGAGTTAACATTTTCAAGCAATGTGTAGAGTTAATTCATTCTTTCTCTAGGTAGAATTTTAGACCATATAAATTAAGCAACATTGACAGCGTAATGAGCAGATGGAAGATACCTGGATGTAGGCATTAGATATGTGTTCCATTTATGGAATCACTTAAAGCAAACAAGGGACAGCACTTTTAACATTAGACTATTTCAACATCAGATTTCTGTACATGTATCAGTTCCCATGGAGGCTAACAGTAGGGCTGCTTATACGAGAGAAAATAAGCCGCGGCTTACATAAGACGTGAAAGGAACCATTTATACGAGTAAAAACTCCTAGGCCAGGATAAGCCGCAGCTTGAGAAAGCCGTGAATGTAGATTTTGTACCATTTATACGGAGTGTTCGCGTTTTATGAAAGCCATGGCCAGAGTAAGCCGCGGCTTATTTTCTCTCGTATAAACGGCCCTAGTGTGTGTTGTGGGTCACTTTTGTCCTAATTTCAAATTTGATTTTCCTTTCATTAAAACTTATTATCATACATTACTATACAAAAAAGAAAGAAAAAAAAAA
>JAEMWC010000120.1:555000-565000 GCA_016490735.1 Pachyseris speciosa | reverse complement strand
TTTCTCGATGTTTTTAAAGCGTTTTTAGCTGTAAAAACTGGCTAAACAATTACAGGCTATAGCTATAAGGCTACTTTGTTTGCTAAGTGTCTATCAAACGCTGTAATCACTACCTTCAGGCTTTCTAGTTCGTTATCTTCGCCTTGTTTGTCCTTGTTTGTTTATTAATCTCGGCGTCACTCCATCAACGGACTCGTAATTCCAATTACGTCGGTAATTCCCTTCTCTGGACACCACTGTTTCCAAACAGACAGCTAACATACAGTGCTTTTCGCAGCCGTTTCTCCTTTTTTGAGCTGTTTTGCAGCTTCTCTGCTGTTATTGCTGTCACGAAGAAAGAAAACTTGCTCAAAAAGCCAGCCATTGTTTTGGCTCGCAGAGTCGCTTGCAGCTCTTCAGACTTTGCGCCATTCAGAGGCCGCGTTTGATTGGCTCAATCGCAGCGCCTTTGTTTATCAACCAATCAGAATCCTCAGTTTTGCACTGTATTTCCTTTTTTCTGCACCGAATTACCTTTTTTCTGCACCGGTGTTTCCTAAAAACTGCATTTCTCTTAGCCAATCAGAATCGAGAAATTTTTTCATGTATATTATTAGGCACGGAAAACCGCTTGTTTAAAATATCCACTTTATTTGATTTATGTTCGCAAATACGGATTTGGACTTTCTCCCAAAACAGAAACGCACCGGTATTTCCTGTTTGATCTTCTCTGCACCAGTGGCCAGTTGCAGTCGAACGAGCACACATTTCCATTTACAGCATTTATATCTAGATTTGTGACCAGTAATTTTGTGTTTCACGCCAGTGCAAGGTCCAGTTGCCTTTTATATGCCTTTCTGTTTCCATTCTTCCAATAATAATTTCTTCGACTCCCTCGATCTAGTGTTAAACTCGTGGAGTAAAGTACAATTTCAGGATAAAGTCTCTACTCTTATACTACTTTCTCTAGCTCGGTCGATGTTGGAACTGAGCATTTCGTGTAACTGAGCATTACTATGTACGTGACAAATCTTGACACGGAATAAGCAGACTCAAGGCTTTTTTAAACCTGCATCTGGGCCAGTACAATCCTAGTTTTGTTCTATACTCCCCTTTTTATACTCGGTCCGCTTTTTGTTCCTAGTCTTCAGCCTTCAGTCCCAGTTTTATAACCAGTCCGCAGTCCGGGTCCGCAGTCCGGGTCTGCAGTCCGCAATCCATGTCTTACACTGACCGTCCCCAGTTCTCTCCTCGGATGGCTTCCAAAATGGCAGTCTTTAAACGACCGTTCGTACACCAAAAAGCCAAAACGTCTGCTATACAGGCTAACGTTTAACGGAAAGGGGTTAATGAAAACGCACCAAGCAGTCTGGCTAATGGAGTTCACAATGCTGGCTGGGAGAAAAAGAGATCCGCGAATGTTAGAGTAAGATATACTCGTAAGAGCCAAACTTTGAAGGTCAACGATACAAAGGACCAATGGGAGTCGTGTTTGGCCTGTCTACTTTATTCACCATCAAAGTGGTAAAAAATAGCTGTTTCGGTGTTTGAGAAAAAAGTAGGAAAAAATAGCTGTTTCGGTGTTTCGTTTCGCTGTTTCGTGGTTTAGTAATGCCTCTAAAAACCAAAGGAAAACAAAGTAAGTCATTGTCATCAAAAGTGTTTGCCGCAGTCGATCCGAAGAAAAAATGACAACAGTATTCACGTCAGACAAACATACAACGCGAATAAACAGGCTAGACTCACCACAATAGACTCGCTTTCGACGACAGCAACTTCAATTTCCAAGATTTCGAAAAAAACAAGCACGTAAATGCTTCTCTCCGCGTTGTATGAAAGTGTTGTCGGCACGTAGGAAACAGTGGCGAGCGAGACTGTTGTGATGAGCTGTATGCAAATTTGTGCCAGCCGGTCCCTACTGCGCATGTGCCCCAGCTCACATAGTCCCTTTAACACGTCGATTCGAAATTCATCTTCGCCGAGTCTCGGCACAATTCCCTCAGCGCAACAAACAACAAAAGGGCTGTGGTTTGGACTTGTGAAGACGAATTTGACTCACTACAATGGGCCATTTCTTGATACGTAAGATAACATCGCTGTTGACAGCTCACGCTAGTCTTGTGACATCTGTCATTCGTGTTGACAGAACCGTTAAGTTAGGGGGCGGCAGATAAATTGACAAGAAATTGTATCAGGCATAGTTTTTTCCCTCCTCCCTCCGCGAAAAAAAAAAATTCGCCTAATCGCAGGTTATATAAGGGGCTACCAAGGGGATTTCGCTGGTCCACAACAGTGAAGACTCTATCTTTCATTTCACGCTTGTCACGCTAGCTGTCGTTTATTTGTAAACGATCACTCAGCTACAACTCGGTAGGTATTTGATTTATAAGTGTGTTTTTCGAGCCATTTTCCACCTCAGAAGCCCCCTGCCTGGCATCATAAAGCTGGGTTGGTGGGTAGAGAGAAGACAGAGGTGAGAAGCAATTTCACACCAAGTGAGCCGCCGAAAGGTTTCGATCGAGTCGTGATGATTCACGAAGTTGTGTTCCTAGCCGATCTGTGAGTAGATTCCGGGATCTCGCATGGCAATTTTGGCGAGTTTTGACTTGTAAATAATGCAATATTTTGCCAGCAGGACTGGGTGGCTTGACACAGTTCTAAAAAATTTCTGAAATGGAAATTAGCAGACACCCACGCGGCAGTTATCCAAGAATATCCCACAATTCCTTTGGGTCACAAAGCGAACATGTCAGACTAGTGAGAGCAACTGAAATCAAAAAGCGTTACCCAGGTCGGCTAAGGAAGTGAGCGGGCAAATTGAAACAGATTGCAAGAAGTTGAGTCGAAGTTTACTGCCAATGTAGTCTTTTAGCTTGCAGAGAGTTTTTTTTTGTCTTCAAAACTTCAAAACAAAGTTGCTTATTTTTGGTGTAGTCCTAGAGCGTTTTTTGGTTTTGCAACAGAATAAACAGTCAAAAATCGGGACTTTCAGTAAGTTTACGGGGTGATAAAAGTCTAAGAAACTCAGTATTTGGCAATAATAATGGCTTATTTCAAACATAGTCCGGGATTTGTGAAAGTTACAGGTTTTCAAAGCACCGGTCTTCAGCGACCGCTATATTGCAGAGCCGGACAAGAATGAGTTAAACAGCTCTTCTGCACATTTCTTAGTCATTGTAAGTAAGCATTGTAAGAAAGTTCTTCTACACATTTCTGTGTCTAAACGCCTCTTCTCGAAAGTTAAAGGATCACTTTTCCCTCGCGGTAAATGGGGTCTGAAATCTGGCTTGGTACCAATCGGCAGACGATATTGCTAATAGCCGAAAAATTGGCAAAGTTTACTGAAGAGAGCGACAGATAATTATTTCCGAAAATATTCACGATAACTGAGATTACATCACCCCTATCCAGACTACTACCACAGCCCAGCTGCTGATACTACCTGACCTGATCCAAATGACTATGTTCTACCCTGGGCTATTCGTTTTTTATGTTAACCGCTTAAAGGCTTGCGCCTTTGACCAGTTAAAGTTGATCACGTGATGTGATGTTCGTGCGTAGAAATAAATAGGTAGTACACATTCTCGAAAAATCCTGCCATTCGCTTTTTCAGTTTAAAATTCCATGAAACAAAAACACTTTGCTTTAATTACATTTAGCTTTCACGTTCACCCGTATGTCTGTTTAATTTAACTTTGTTAAAGTGAAACTACATGTAAATTTCAGTGACTTTTGACTTGAAGAAATCTAGTGGTGAACAAATATAATCGTGTTTCTGTGTCGAGACTAGCCTCAATTCAATGAAGACTTCCCATTAAGTTGTTTGCTTGAAAGCCTTCTACTTATCTCACTGATTACTTGGTCTCATGGATCAGGCGATGCAAGAGAAAATGAGGACGGTGATCTCTTGGACGATGGCACCATGTTTTTGCCTTCAACGTTTGAATTACCTTCAATTTGTCGTGAGGAAAAAGTTCTTCAACTTGAAGCAAATCTCCTTGAATGAATTCAACACCATCTGAGGACTTCCTAGCTTCAGAGTGCAGCATGGACAGATCGATGTCAACAGAGATGACACGTGGCACGCAGCCAAATATTTTAAGCATGTCCGCTACCCACAAGGCCGAGCCTCCCTTGTAAGCGCCAAACTCAATCACAGTTCGTGGCTTGAGCTCCCATAGCAACTGCTGGTTAATCGTCAGGGAGAAAGGGTCTTTCAAAATAGGTACCCCTCGCCAGAAAGTCTGGAGTTTTCCTACAAAGTAATGAAGTAGTCAGAATTTACCCTAGGACATTAATGTTTCCGTTAATTAACGGCATGGAAAATAAAAGCAGCTTAATTAAGGTCGTTCCTTACAATTGCATAGCGCACATTGAAACATGTCGGATTTGCCTTGACATTGAGCTCTAGCTGTCAGTTGAAAAATGGCTATTAGAGACCGTAAGATCGAGGTGTTTGGTATTTCTCGCAAACCGCGAAGCCAAGTAGTCACGTGACCAGTGCCTTGCCATCAGGTTTGCGATTTCAGATTCATGTTTGTACGACTAGAACACGCTCTAGAGGTAAGTGATTTATCGCAAGGTTTTTTGCACCTCAAAACATCACAGCCCCACGTTTGAGAGGAAATACTACTTTTTAGAACTCTTTCGCTTATTAATTATCGAATTCTTTTTTATAGAAAGATAATAATTTTGAAGACGATTTCTCAGCTAAAGTGCAGGAATGAATGAAAATAACCATGGCGGCCAGCTATTTGTTGAGGTTAGAAATGTATTGCCAGTCGGATTACTTAAAGGTTACTCTAAGATTGATTTGTAAACAAAAGCCAATTTCTGATGATAGCGGAGAACCACTGGTAAAAAAATTATGGTAGCCCATATGTTTTGGCCACCGTACGACCGACCGTACGTCCGTACGCCCACCTGCCCATGTATGACAATGTGGAAAGTCATATTATAGTTCACCCTGTTCCTCATTTTAGCAGGATGTGATAGAAAAGTTAGAGCAAACCGAAGACAGCAAGAGAAGAAACTTACGATCTTTTAGCGGTATTGGCATTGTTTTTTAAAGGTTTAAAATTTATTGAAAGGAGAAAATTACACTCGAGAGGGAAAAAGCCGATCAAATGCTGTCCGTGTCTCAAAATCCGACAGAAAGTTGACAAAAGGCTGTCAAGAACATGTCAAAAACTACCCCGCTTCACGCTTAGTTTAAAAAAGTTAGAGATCTTCGTCAAAAGATTGTAAAAAACAACGTATCGCTATGTAATTTTGGTTAATTCTCGAGTTTTTTGTTTCAACCGGTATAGAATCAACGTTTGGGTGTTTTGGCTGGCTTTGCTAATTTTGTAGTGTACGGGTCTGCGAGGGAAATTGTTTTCTCAAACCTTTAATATTTTATTGAAGGCAGAAATTTAAGCTAGGGGGAAAAAAGCCGATCAAATTCATATGCATGTTTCAAGATCTGACAGGAAGTTGTCAAAAGCATTCAGCAAATTAAAATGATGTGAAAAACTAGCGCGCTGCACGCTTCATTTGAAAAAGTCAGAGATCTTCGTTTAAAGACCAAGTTTCACCATCTAACTACGTTAATTCTATGGCAAGCCGTTGCTGCCAAAGGCCTATCGAGTTGTACATCCTGCTCCAAACGTCTTTCAATATCATCGAGTTAAAAAGTTACATGGTCAGTTTTGAAAATGCATGGTCGAATTCTGGAGAACTATGGTTGAATTGCATTCTGAAAGTTTCAGTTCTCGCAAGCGAGTTTTGAATTTCTCGCAAGGTAGTTTTCAATTTCTCGCTAGCGTGTTTTGATATTCTCGGTAGCGAGTTTTCAATTTTCGCTAGCGAATTTACACATTCTGTTTTTGTTTGTTTGTTTGAACAAATATTTTAACAGGATGTTCCCAGTTCAGCAAAGGCTGGTTTAAATAGGGTCCTGTATTTACATTAATTAATATTACAGTAAGTACAATATAAAAGACATATATTTAATTACAGAAAACATTACAGTTAATTGTTAATTGTGTTAAGGCAGCAAAGAAGTCATTGACTGTTGTTTAAGAAGTTTGCTAGGGCAGTTTTAAATTGGGTAGGGTCCGTGATCAATCTTATAGATTTAGGGAGGTTGTTCCAAGTCTTTGCCCCATTGTATAAAAAGGAACCTTGCTTAGAGTTTTCATATTCTAGCTAGCGAGTTTTCAATATTCTCGCTAGCGAGTTTTTAGCTCAATCGTGCGGAAGCGCAATATGTGGACCGAAGCTTTAGACCGTAGACGGAAGTTGTAGGGCCCGAATGGTAGCCGTGATTTTCACAGAACAGAATAGAATAGATTAGATTAGTATAAATCTACTAGCGTTCTATCACGAATGCCATTCTCTGATTGGCTACGCTACTCGCTATCTATTCTGTGATAGATAGTGAATAGCGGTTGTCAACAAAATTGCGGCCGCTTCTTCGCGTTTTAGAAGTGTCTGCGAGGAGGATTTAGATAATTTACTTGTTTAGTTCTGAAAGACTAGTAGATTTATATTAAGAGGGCTCAGCCCGAATCAGCTATCACGCTATAGAAATCTCGAGCTCATAATCTAATTGTGAAATAGAATAGAATAGAATAGAATTGAATTGAATTGAATTGAAACTTTATTAAAGTGTCAAACCATGTAGCCTGGGAGAAACCCATACTAATAAGGGGACACATTAATATGAAAATACAGTACAGAATTAAAAAAAAAAAAACTAAAACATCTGCATTAAAATATAACTATTAAGATTAAAGAGTGTCATGTTGTGCAGAGGATGCAACCTAGATCTTTAGATCTTTGCCACGAATGCGCCTTTTAAACTCATTAAGTGTTTTGGCTGATCTGTCATCCGAAGACAGTTTCCACTATAATTTAGGTCCTAAGTATTTCGAATTGCTGTTTCCCTTGAGGGTTCGAATTTGCGGGGTTCAAATGAACCGATATTGCATTAAGCCAAAGAACATAACGCGAATAAGATGCTCTTTGAGCGTTTATTCGGGACACCTTGGACACCTTGTGATGCAGAAGTTAAGTAGACGCACGCTAAAACTATGTGTTTGAAAACTGGAGCCAGCTCAGTCATGCAATGGCTAACTAGTACTAAGTAATCGTAGATTGGTGAATGCGTTCGGGTACATGTATTCATAGCTGGTGTAGTATGATGAGATTATAGGTTTGTGACAAGAGGTGAAGTAGTCAGGCAGTGCAGCTTGTCGATTTCTTCCGACACAAATGACGCAAATATTCTTTCTAATTCGGTAATATTTCAGGTCTTGCAATGAGAAAAGAACATTTTAAGTGTAAACAACAATAAAAATCTTCAGATTCAGACTGCGTGATTACAATCTCGTACCCAGAGTCCTCGGGCTCTTTGGTCAGCGGGTAGACGCCTGGAGAGACTCTGGGATAATGGACTCTATTTCCCCAGAAAATGTGGGGTTCCGGTCATGCTTGGGTAGACTTCACGAGCTTTCTATTTACAAACAGTGTCATTCTCGTACCCAGAGTCCTCAGGCTCTTTGGCCAGCGGTTAGTCGCCAGGAGAGACTCTGGATAATGGACCGCCATTTTCCCAGAAAATCTGGGGTAAAACAATTGAAGCCGTTACGGGCCAGCCAATCAAAAATTTTGATTTTTTTCCATTACCCAGAGTCTCTTCTGGCGACTAACCGCTGGCCAAAGAGCCTGAGGACTCTGGGTACGAGATTGAAACAGTGTTGGAATGAATTTGAAGACGTTGAGCGGTCATATTCAACAGGGCACAGGTATAGTTCAATGTTTTATTGATTGGTAACGAAGCCAAACAGTTCTATTTAATGAAAGCAGTTTTGAAAGCTAACAAAATGTCTTACGAAATGTATTAAGTGAAATGTATTACCGATGCAATAAAGTTCATTGGTTTAATTCAAATGCCCATGTAGTTATTCTATGTATGTATTGTAGCTTCACGTAACCGCGTAACCGCGTTGCCACACATTCTAGATGCATTTTGCAGTGGCAGGGACTATTCTAATTAAAACAAAGATCCTAGTTTGAGATGTGTTCAGCATCGCATGTCGCAAAAGCACTTTAATTAAGCTTAATATATTCTACTAGGGCATCTTATTCAGTTTTCCTTCAAAAGCTAGAGAAGATTATGTTAAGCCACTGTAAATTAATAACAGTTGAACGCCGCCTACTCTGATTAACTTTGCTGTAGGTCCTGTAACACAAATGCTGCTTGAATGTACGGGTAATTTTGATAATGATCTAATTCTCACGCGCTGGCGGAGTGTGGTTGTGTCGATCCGTATTAACGCCCGGTTCAAAGTTTGTACTTCGCCCGAGCCGAAATAAAATTCCAGTTCAGGTCAATCCAGACTAGTTACAAATTACCTTTATGTAAACTCGCCTGTTCACTCCCTAGCGTCAAATTGAAAACTCGGTAACGAGAAATGGAACTGAACTCGCTAGCGAGAATATAAAAACTCGCTAGCGAGAATATGAAAACTCGCTAGCGAAAATATAAAAACTCGGCTCGCCTAGCGAGAACTGAAACTTTCAAAATGCAACTCATTATAACAAAGTTCTCCAGAATTCGACCATGCATTTTCAAAACAGACCATGTAACGTTTCTTACTTGATGATATTGAAATTCCTTTGGAACAGGATTTAATATTAATTTACAACGCGATAGGCTTCTGACAGCAACGGCTTGCTATATTCACGAGTTTTTTTTGTTTTTGTTTGAACTGGTAAGAATCAGCGTTAGGATTATCAAAACAGCGAAATGGGTAGGCTGGCGTACGGCTCTGCGAAGGAAAATCTCATAAGGTTATGTAAGCGCTGTTTTCGTCTGAATGATGTTTTTCCTTTTCTTAGTAGACTCAAATAAAAATCAAGGCACTTTAGAGTTTTTGTCTGCTTAGCCAGAGACTGTAAGAATCGCGACCGTAACAAGCTGTAATCGGTAGGTACTTGGTTTATAGGTTGTTTTCGAGCCATTTTCCACAACAGAAGCTCACAAGCTGGCATCATTAATCTGGAATAATGGAGAGTAGAGGCAAACCTCTGAAAGAATCCAGAGGGGAGAGAGAATTTCATAACGACTGGGACACCAAAAGTGTTCGTGTTGAGTTGTGGCAGCTCAGAAGTGAAGTTCGTCTCTCTAGCCGTTCTATGATAGATTCTTGGACCTAGCAATGCAATTTTGCCGAGATTTGACTTTCAAATAATACACCGGGTACCATATTTCGCAGTAGGTTTGAATGGCTCAACACTCGACACATCCAACTTACCCAGAATGCAATTCGGGCGCCAAAGAGAAAAACAGAGGCTTTCAAAAGTTGCTTGAATCAAACTCGCTGTAGGCGTGAGAGGCATAATTGGAGATAAATTCGTTTTGCAAAGGTGTCTTTCAATTAAAGAATTGAACGCAAAGATATGTGTTTTTTCGCTTTGCTCCAGGGCGCATCAAACGGCTATTTTTGGTTTTGCTTGGAAACAAATAATTAAATGGAACGGGACACGAAGGTCATTTTTAGCGTATTAGCTCTTAATGCCTAAACCAGTTACTGGTTGACACTTTAAACAGACCATAATAATCAGGTCTCTAAATTGAGAGCGTGGGCAATCTTGAAAGCGGTAGGTCTGTCTGTCCTACAAATTCGTATGATTAGGTCTTAAAGGGTTAAGCTTGTAAGACATAATAAAAATGGTTGCACACGGCTCATGTTGACACAACCCAGCCATGGTTACTTATAACATGATAAATGTTCTATATTCATTTGAGCGGGGTAGCGAATTAGAATATAATAACCATTCCATATTGGAACCATGACTTCTGCTGGCAACACTCCAGTATCTTCTCTTTCCTCCATTGGAACAAATCTGTTTTCCGAGCTTAATAGTTTGGCAGCTCTTTCTTCCAGTGACTGATAGTAAGACGCGCCTTCAACTTTCTCCATTAAGATCTGAAAACAAAAGGCAGATAAAGGCTCGATTAATTCAGTATACG
>JAEMWC010000120.1:530000-540000 GCA_016490735.1 Pachyseris speciosa | reverse complement strand
GGCAAAAGTTATGTTATAGATGCTATTAAGTCACTTCTTAAACAAAATTGTAAAGTGTGTGCCTTCTTTGGGATTGCAGCTTATTGTTGGTGGTACGACTCTACATTCCCTCTTACAGCTGCCAATTAGAGGAAAAAATAACTGTCCCTTACAATCATCAGCTTTGTCTAGATTGCAAAGGGATCTAGACTCTGAAATATTTGATTATTGATGAATTTTCTTTTATTGGTCAAAAGATGTTTGCTTGGATAAACAGGCGATGTAAACAAGCAACTGGTTTAACAACCCAGCCTACGCACGCGCCCAAAACATGTTTTAAGTTGACGTCAAACGTCTGCGTTTCAGGTGTCAAATTTTAAAGTTTTCCCGCCCAAATCTGAAGTTTCAGCTGTGTTTCTCTGCTCACAGGGATATGTTTTCAATCAACAAGAAAGTAAGAAATTATCAAAAAGGCGTCCTACTTTCAATATATATCAGTGAAAGAATTTTCGCTGACTTTCCTCAGATTTCTTGACTGCGTTGACACGAGAACACCGAAGGAACTTCACATTTGGGCGGGAAAACTTTAAAAGTTTGACACCTGAAACGCAGACGTTTGACATCACGTGAAAAAATGTTTTGGGCGCGTGCATTCACGGGTAGATGCAATCATAGTTAAGATGCAATCGACGGGATATCAAGGAAGTATTTTTGTCCGTTTTGGCGCGTCATAATTTTGCAACACGAGACTCTCAAACTTGGACATTTTACCAATTTTATGTGTTCTTTCTAGCAGTGTCGATAGATTTTCGTTACCTGGTCAAAATTAAAAGTTGAATAAAAAACATTGAAGGATCTATGCTTAATAAATTGTCACGCTTGAACAGACAAATGTGGAAAGATGCCCCGAAGAAAGACAAATGTGAACCTGAAATAGACTTCAGGGACAGACATGTGAAGCAATTTTACAGTCGCAAAATTTACAACTTTGGACAAGGTTCCAAAAGTGGACAGTATAGCTCTGTCATTCGTTTTTGTTTGCCAAAATGTCTGTGTATATGAAGTTTAAAATTTACTTCACTTTTAGCATTCTAATCCGTTTGAGGCAAACAAAATGTTTTATGATGTTTTTGTGCGGCTAACTCACTAATTAGCCTTGCCAAACGTTTTATCAATGCCGTATTAACGTGGTAATCTGAGATGATTGTAAAGCAAAGGACCGCCAACGATAATGCTGTAAAACGTAGGATCTACGAGAGATCTAATCAGTCAAAAAATAAATCGGAATATACATGTAACAAGCAAGGCTGATGCTACGTGAGAAAAGTTGACTTTGCGAGACACCAACACGACCGAGACTCGATAACGTAGGGCTGCAACCATGGACAGCTGTTTCGTCTTTATTGGGACTCGTCGGCATGCATAGTGTAGCAGATTTAAAAGACGCTAGCTTTAATGCGAGCGTCAATAAAGAATTGCGCAATGAACCCGTTCACGATATCAAGTTCCGTACCTTGGACTCTCTTACCATCCGATCCACGCGTGACCCAAGTGTCATGATGGAAAACGTAGATTGGCCAATACCAAGATGAGATGTATCTGCATGTGGACACGATTCGTTTGACAAACAAAGTCGCCATGAAGCATGAAGACGAGTTCGGACGTTAACACTTAGTAGTGTTGACTGTTAAATGCTAAGTTCGAATGAATTGTATCTGAATCGAGTGATGTGTGAATACGTACTAAAAGATTCTCACTAAGCGCACGTTACTCACCTAATCTCCCTGCACTTTTACTGGAAAGAATGTACTTGGCGGTCTTAAAGGACTTATTTAACGGTACTTTAAATTTAACTTCAGACTAGGATACTCGTTTAACTTTAATTATTCAACTTTATCAGGGTGACACGTCTGCAATGCAATGAGTCATTAGCATTTCCATCAATCTCGTTCCCAGAGCCCACGAGTATGGTGGCCGAGGACTGCCACTAAGTTCTGAGGGCCATTTTTGCCTTTTTTAAGCAAATAAATGTGAAACAAAATGCAAATAAAATTAAAATCAAATACAAATGCAATGCAATATAAAAGAAAATTCAAATAAAGTCAAAGTCAAATGCAATTAAATGTAAAACAAAAAGCAAAGTACAAATCAAAATCAAACTTGATTCAGATTAAAGTTGAAGAGGATCTAAATTCGAAGTTAAAGTAAATTAAAATTGAATACACTTGGAAAAGATAATGTAAAACAAAATTAGTGGCAGCACTCGGCCATGCGAAAATTTACTTTCGTTTGAAATATTATTTCACATGGCCGAGCGCTGCCACTACCATGATGCTTTGCGCGCTTCAATGCTTCGAGTACCGGAGCAACTACAGAACTCAGGGCCAAATTTTGAGTGTTTGTCGGTGGCTCGCCGGCTGGACAGTCGCTCCAGAGCTTTAAGAACGAGGTAGATATACTAAAGAGTGGCTCGATAGCTCGCCGGCTCTGCAGAGGCTTGAGCGCTGAAGAACGAGGTAAATATGTTTTGGAGAGTGACTTGGTGACTCGATGGTTCGGTAGTGACTGGCAAGCCACCGAGCTGGGAGAAAAACCCTACAAAATTGGTCCTAGCCTGTATCTTGTAGTGAAGCCGAATCGATGGTAGTCTCAGCTTCGCAGCCCAGTTTCCGTTGCGTGACATCTCAAAAACTAAAGCGATTAGCCAGCCACCGAGCCGCACTGAAGCGACTAGCGAGCTAGCGAGCTTTTAGTGGTCTTTAGTATATCTGTATATCTACCTCGTTCTTAAAGCACTAAAGCGACTAGCGAATCGAACGGGCGAACCACCGAGCCACTCTTTAGTGGAGCTGAAATGAAATTTCCACCAACTCGACTAGGGAACTATTTTCTTTCCGAAAATGCTAGCTGACGTTTTTGACTGCAAAATACAGCAATTTCGACCTTTCAGAAAACCTCAGGGGCTATGATTTCCAAATTTCGAATCATATAGGCCACGTTTTAGTTACGAAAATCCGAGTGAACTCTTTAATCGACGCCGAAAGCGCTAGGAGAATTACCCTCCACCGAACAGATATCTACCGAAACTTGTCGTTGGGTGCCCCTGTTCAGATCGCCGGTACGTTTGCAAATACTGCAATTCAACCTTTTCGAGTCGTCCGATTAATTTGTTTGGAGAAAATTCAAAGAAAGAAAACCTTTCAATATTTTTTGAGAATGTAACAGGTCTAGCTTTCACGGTGGACGATGTGTTTCCAAAACAAATTTGCGCAGCTTGTCACAATAGCGTTAAACATTTCAAACGTCATTAAGGATAACGAGAGGAAAGAAGGCGACAGAAAGTGCATCCATCCAGAATGAGCGAGAAGCCAAACAAGGAAAAAGCGACAGAACAGAACGCGCGTCTGTAGTCCGGCAAAGCCTCGCCAAAACGTGGAAGTGAGGATCTTGCCAGAGTCAATAAGAAAAGATGAACCTCCCTAGCAAAATAAAGGAATGTTGATTTTGGCGAAGACTGCATTGGCTACGCAATGGTGAGGTTTGTTCATTGTTTTGGTGTTCTTGATTGTACATGTCTTAAAACTAAGGAACTGGAATAAATCGATTTACATTCATGCATTGTTCTGATGGTTGAGTTAAATATTTTGCTGACTGATATGTTAATGCTTAATCGACAGAATTGTTAATTATAAATTATGACACTGTTTGAGGTTATTAACATGGTGTAAGTACAGTAGCTTGACTACTTACCTAGAGGTTGAACCACTGACCATCTGGCTAGCCCAATGGGATGAGGCATCAGTCAGGTGAGTGGGAGGCCGCAGGTTCAAATGATAGTCAGATGATAATCATAAGTCCCACCCTGCAACATTTGTTCGTAAACAACTCTGTGGGATGTTATGAGGTGAATGGAAATGATGGAGACATTATCTCATGGGCTACAGCTTATGGTATACTCATGAACATCAGATGTTGTGAGCTCTCTCTTGTCCAGATAATGAATGCTGTCTTGCTGGGAGTTGGTAGTGCTACCGCAAAAAGGGTTTGTGGATCTAGATCTGTCATCTGTGGGTTACAATTGAAGTACAAGTTCATAATTTTTTTTAGTCTCAATGCAATGAGGGCATCTCACAAAATTAACTTTCCTTTTTTTATTGTTACAGTCCTGAAGTACTTTAGTATGTATACAAGCAACATAATTAGATAAAATAAAAATGCCATTATAAAGTGAACTTACGTGTGCCTTTTGAACAGACTGGTAGTTGATAAAATAATGATTGATTTTTTTGATAGCTGAAAGTGTCAAGGCATTATTAAGTTCATTGACTTACATGTACATGTAATGAGTTCATGAATGCTAGAAAATGTTGTGTTGGGTTAATTGCATAATACAGCTTTTGGAGAGTGATGAATTTTGCGAAGCACAATTACATTGAAGTGTTCTGAATTCTGGTTTTCCATTTTTCTGGCTTTTTATGTTATTATATTTTGCAAACATATCTCCATTAAAAATACTAAGCCAGAAACACGAAGAAACACATTGTCTATTTTTGAATGCAGGCTGATGAATTTTATTTGCTGGTCTGGCAATCATGTCAGGTCTGATGACACTTATGTAAATGTAAATTCAACTTGTTACCAACAGAGCAAAAAATATGCTGGACAGAATGTAGCCCTTGTTGAAGAAAAGAACAAAAGCAAAAGAAAATAACTTCTTTAATTATTAGCTTTATTTTTCATCCCTGATTTTTAACATTATTTTATTATGATAACTAGAATAGCTTACTGATTTCAAACATTGCACCACAGCTATGCCAAACTTGAACAATTTTTTTTACTATAAGTTTAGGTTGACTTCAGAATAACATTTGAAACCATGTCTTTCTACTGTTATGCAGCAGCACATCTGTTGTGATACATGTGCATGACAGTTAACACAACTTGGTTAATAAACATCATGCTGATGCTTTCATAAACTCATTACATTAATTTTACATAAAGTTAAAAGGCTGCACCACTGATCAGCATTTTATTTGTGAAATGTTTCAGAATTAAATTAGACATACGAGACAAGGCTGTGCTAAAACTTAGTGAAAACTGACCAAACCTGGTATGTGACCAACTGAATATATATATATAGCCCTCACACACTTCAACATCATTTTCCCTCAAGTCTCTCTAGCAAATGGTTTAGTAAGGCACTAAAAAGACAAGGAACATTTAAATATGTTTAAAAAAAATTGAAACTTGGGAAGCAGGAAGAACCCATTATTGGATTGGCATAGCCTTGCTGAAATTAGGCGGAAAGGTGAGAGAACCTGTGCCTTGGTTGTTCACACCAAGGCGCAAGCCAGTAAACTCAGGTCACTGTGTTTTTTCTTCTTTTTTTTTTTTTCATGTATATTCTGAAGAAACAAAACTGAACATTGTTGATTTCCCATCAGTTTAAAGTAACGTTTTAGTTATAAAAATGATCACTTTGGAGTGATATAGTGGAAAACACACACACACACACACACACACACACACACACACACACACACATACAGCCTCTACGTCTTTTAATAATTATCATTTTAAGTCTCAAATCCTTCTAGACGACCACAGATGCTCTACTAATTGGGGATACAGTAAATCAAATGAACTATAGCTCACATAAACTCAAATCAAATGAGCAGAGCAGAGAACCAACACACTCAGCCCACTTATGACGCCGAGTCCAGCAATCACAATCAACTCAGCCCCAAAGGAAAGGATTAATCATAATTAATACTATAGGATCAAACGAGCCGTGTTAACAACAAGTGCTTGTACTGTACTCTTTCCTAGTCTGACATGCTGCAATCCACGAAGACTTCAGGATGACCTAAAAGCAAACAACATTCCCTGGCATTTTTAAGTATGGTAACCTTTTTATTACCTTCTTCAACAACTCTTTGAATAATGCACACATCTAAAAGTTCCTCTAACTTCTCCAGTTGATCTCTCATCGATGCGTTGAGAGGGAAAAAATTGACCACGGAGGTTCGCCGCCTTACCGGAGGTGATGAAACATTGCTGGCAATACTTGATAAATCAGTGATTTCCCGAATCCCGTTTGAAGTACGACCAGAACATTCTTTTTTCTACGCAAACTGCTCGTATGGCATCATGTTGCTCTCTTTACAACTCCTTTTACCCCAGTTTTTCTAACGAAAAGTCGATCGCCTTATGAAAAAGACTCCATTTTGGTCAAGACCGTGACACATGCGCCGTAAAACCGGAACTCCAAAACACTCCCAAACAAATTGGGTAAGGGTGTGCGCCTACCCTATTTACGACCTGACAGAAAATTCGATACCCTATCATTCAGACCTATTCCACGTACACGGTTGGCATAAACATAATTTGAGAAGGGCGTTTGTGACTCTTTTGTTGAGGGTCTTATATCTTATCGCTTAATGATGAAGAGGTAGTTTCCTCTATAAAAAAAACATACCCAATTCAAGAGTAGAGTGCACAAATCATACCCTATTTCAGACCAAAATGGTTAAAATGGATACCCTATTTCAGACGAAAACCATTTCCTTTGGGGCCGCACATACCTATATAACCCATATAAGGGAGTACCCCTCCCGGGAGACGAAGTGCCTGTGTCCCGGGTCCTGAGTTCGATCTCCGTTTGTTATGCAACACAATCTCGGATCACGCAGCAGCACCTTCACAAGTCTCATGACACGTCGATCGAGCGTGCGAGGATTTCGCTGTAGTATTTGCGGAAATGAGGACGAACAAGGACAATAGGTACAAACAAACACATCGTGCACCTGATTACATACTAAGCAGGACAGGTATTCGATGTAGATTTTGAACTATTGGCTTTGAGTGATAAGAACTTGACCCAGTGCATGTTCACTTTTACTTAGGGTGGCAAGTTTAGTACCTAAAAGCTGGGATATGAGTTCTTTTCGGCTGAAAATTGCTGTATATTTTGTATACAATGTCTATGAAGTATGTATGCATAATTGTAAGACTTGAGATTGCCTAAATTACACACATTTTGGGTGAAATAATATTTTTTTGAGTATTGATTTGTGTCGCGCGGAACCTCAACTGTCAAGTCAGAAGGGTCAAATTTCACTCAAGTGCTCTGTGAATTTCGCGTTACTAAAACTTCATTTCATATGTTGCCCAAGGTTTCAAAACCATATTTTGAAAGCTTAGGGATTGCTTTATAATATGGAATGTTTTTTGTCGTTTGACATTAGGTACCGGGTGTGATTTTTGACCTTCGAATTTCGACAAAATTTTCCTCCCGCGAAATCCTCAAAATTTTGTAAATATTAAAAAATGTGTAAACTATTCTAGTCGCAATCAATTCGAGGGCACTACCACCCAAAATGCGTGTACAAACCTCTTTAATGTGATAAGAAGCTTTGTGGCTTGAATGATATTTCAGTTAGATTCAAATCGAGCTCTTTCCGTAGCCCGTTCTAGTGCCTCGAAAAAGCAATCTGGCAGGGGTTAGAAGGCGGCCGAACTTGAAACCTTCCATATCACCAAAATATTCATCCGATGAAAGTAAAATTTATATTTTCATGAGTAGAATACCTAGGGTAGTCCACAGAAAATTTTTCGGATTTTTCGAAATTTTTATCCGCTCTTAATATGCGCCCATGCAATGGGGAGATTTTCTAAATCTTAATCTCTGTCAGCTCGTTGCAAAGTATGGCATGTGAAAATGGCTAAACTACAGAATACAGGGCTACTTATTTACATATCACTAAATAACAGTTGTGTCCATTGTTATTTGCTTCGTTCTACAAAAGCCTCCGACACGTGTAAATGAGGTGGCCTTGTGGCCCTGTCGTCTGTAGTTGCTCCGCGAAAAATTTGTCGACACTTTATTCGTTATGTCTTGCCGATTGATTCTTTGGTTTTGGTTTGGACTAAAGGAATATAATTTTAATCATAGATTGAGGCTTACTCCTCGGTGAGGCTAAGGCCTCGTCCACACTATGCCGGATAAATTTGAAAACGCAACTTTTAGGTGCAAAAACGGAACAAAAGTTTTCCGTCCACACATGAAAACGGATAAAATGTTCTGCGTCCACACTACAGCGTCTTATCGGCGGCACAATTGCTTAATCTCGCTTTGAGCATGCTCACAGTAAAGCATAACATGGGGCCCGCGATAGTTCCCTTTCCCGCCTGAACTTGTTTACGAGGGTTTCGTCGCGTTCCCTTTGCTTCGTTAAATTTCTTCAAACTTAAGATGTCACGACGTAAAAAGCAAACAACTAATGCCAAAGATAAGACAGAATACTTCTCTTGGTCCGATGACGAAGTGGAATTGTTGCTTAGTTCCACAATGGACTACAAAACATCGAAGGAAATGGAAAACATCGATTGGGAGTCTTGCCAAAGCAAATACCAGGACATTCACGACAAGTTTGTAGAACATTATCCGACCCCTGAAGAAGCAAAAGCATTGGGAAAAGAATATCCACATTCAAGAACTCAAATGACGAAAGCGATTCTAACATCCAAGTACGCGTATTAAAAAAGTTCCGGATACGAAAAGTTCTCCGTCCACACTAATTTGCGTTTTCAAATTGTTCCACTCTAGAGAGCGTATTCAAAAAGTTCCGTTTTTGCGGATCTTTTTATGCGGATATGTGCGTTGTAGTGTGGACGGAAGGCCCAACCGTAACAATAAAGTTGCGTTTTCAAATTTATCCGGCATAGTGTGGACGAGGCCTAAGGTAGCACCATTGCTTCTTTTAATCTCTTTTGTGATGTGAAAGCCACGCATTCCAACCAAACACAAACATTTTGATTCTTTGCAATATTGCAAGTCAATACCCCCGTCTCGTCTTAACTGCTAGCAGCGGGAGCTTTAGTGAAAAATTTAGCGTCAGCCATCTCACAGTGCGTTTCAGTGCCTTATGGACCTTATATCCTACTGTAAACGCGAATCTGCACACTCATTATTAAATTCAAAGGATTAATTTTATTCCATCAGGACTCCAAACACTGTGTCCGGAATCCCAAGTCTAGGACTGAGAGCTATCACGACTCCTATATATGCACAGTTCTAGGGACGTCTCATTGCTACAATTAAAACGTATACATAAACTTACGCTAAGGATTGCCATTGCTTACCTTATTTTGTTTGATGGTCAGGCCGAGAGAAAATGTACATAACCGGGTTGGTTTCGAGAAAGGAGTTCCTTGCACGGTTCCTCGCAAAGCCAACTGGGACTTGTCACGTGATCAGTTTTTTCAACCTATAATATCAGGGAGTTCAAGGTCTGAGCACATGAGTACGAGTTTATTTAGAATCCTCTCTGTTGCTTAAGGGGGGACTTAACGTCAATTGGAGTGAAATTTTAACCATTGGGGCTTATACGAGCTATGGGCTCAGATATAAATAGACTCATTAAAAAATTTATTTCTTTTGTATTTCCTTGATAAATTATTAATAAGTCTTTTAAGAGCACGATTACCACTGAATTGTGCGACACGAAGTCCGATTACCAATTAATTCTGTCAACAACAAAATATACAAGAAACTCAGGAATTAAAGATTCAATGTAAGACGAAAGAGCAAATACGCTTCTCATTGTTTTCAATCTGGCTAGCATGAAGCTAGGTAGTTAAAAGTCTGTTGGCTAATGGCATGAAGTGTTTAATTTTTATTGGCTGCTTAACTGTCCGCCGGATTTGGCCTGTCCGAATACTAGTGTTTATAATCGGCCAGGTCAAATCAGACAGTTTGGACCTGAAACAGCCAATTAAGCCACAAATAAGGGCTGTTAAGGACCAATCATATTTGAGCATTGTTATTGACACGATTTCAGGTCAAATAGGAACATCTTCTTGGATACACAGTACAAGTACAGTATCAGCGCAATTGTGCTGGTTGTGGTGCTAAAGGGACGACAATAAGGAGATTAAACGACGACGGCAACGGCAACGAAAATGTGATTTCGAAATGTAACTTCTCGTTATTGAAACCTTTCGCGTTTATTCCAACTGG
>JAEMWC010000120.1:487500-527500 GCA_016490735.1 Pachyseris speciosa | reverse complement strand
GAGTTCGAATTTGAAATATGATAAAATAATCACTGATACCGTGAAAGTTTCTGAAAAAAAAAAAACAAAAGCTCGTTCTTCAAACGTTGATCAGATTTTTTCAGATTAAACTAGTACGGCACGAGATGCATTGTAAACAGCTTTGTTGACATCTTATCCGTTATGTCTTCTTATTGAACCTTGAAGGAAACTACTACAATGATTATGATACAAACTCCTCGATAAATTTAGGGAGCTCATTTAAGTCATGATGTCACTGTCTGCAGGTGTGAAAGAGTCGTATTCGAACCACGACCGGCGAGTATTCAGTGTTCCGGCCGCAGTATTTCTGTGTCATGTCAGTCTGCTCTATAAAAGTAAACTAGTTGCAGCAGTCGGAACACTGGCCGCTAAATGTTAGCGCTTTCAGCTTACAATTTTATGTCCAATAGGTTAATTATATGTTCTTGGGTCTCGAAAACGTTGAAGGAAAAGGAAGCCATCCGCATCGCAAACATCCATCAATACCATCAACCGAGGACGAAGAGTTATAACGAATTCGAAATCATGAACTACTCTAGCTAAGGACGACGCGCGTGTCATTTCTACAACAAAAGTATCAGAGAAATGACTTTTCCTACCTTCTTAAAACCAACCGTCACGTATCACGTCACAGTTACCTTACGCATGACACCTTTAATGCATGAATGAGTTGGCGCATTGTGCCTTTGATGAGGGTCTGGATGGGATTCATTGTTGTAGTGTTATTTGCCCGATTTTTTGGATGTTAAGTGTTAAAACGTGTAAATTTTAATGTTAACCATTATAAAAAAAATACGTTAACTTTACTGTTAAGTGTTAGAACAGCAATTTCTTAATTTAACTCAATAAAAATTTCAAGGACAAAGCAGTAATGATATAGAACAGGGCTAAGAGTCTTCACAATAAGCTTCTATGTGCAAAGGCGTGCAAAATTAAGAGTCAAGATGAGAAGAGCCTGTGCGGAATTGACGGAACTGGTCAGCATGCATACTGCGGTCATTCTGTGGCCAGCGGTTTTCCAGCAGACTTCTGCATGCAAATCAGAGTGAGGGTATGCAAAAGACCGATTGAAAGTGGTCCTCAAGGCAGAGTACTCGTGCTAGACTTTGACCTCAAACCTCAAGAGTCTCGCCTCGTGGAATTACTTTTCCATCAACCGGTTGATTACATGTACGGAAAGAAACATTCAAAGTTTGCTTCACTACCGGTATAGTTTTCGTTTCTAACTGAGGATGTGGGGCTATACGTTTCATTGACTAGGAAGGTCTGAAAAGCCTGGTGCCTAAAATCGCGCACAGAGCTACTTTCACAGCTCGGTCATTTTAGTTTGCCATTGGAGAGTACCGCAATGCCAATTTTTCGGAAGCAGCTCCTGACACATCTGAAAGCCTTAGCTGCACAAATTAACACTGGCCTGGGAGGAACTCGTGACGAGCCCAAATACGTCTGCCTGGGCTATACTGTGGATGGATTCCGGGACTGGCACGGCAATTTGGGCGAGTTTTGACTGTAAATAATGCAATCGGTACAATATTTTGTCAGTAGGACTAGGTGGTTAGACAGTTCTAAAAAAATATCTGAAATGGAATCGAAATTGGTTGACTTCCACGCCGCCTTTTTGCCGTTTTGCAAGAATATCCACATTTCCTTTGGGTCACAAACGCGAACATTACCGACCAGTGAGAGCAATTGAAATCAAATAGCGTTATTCAGGTCGCGCTAAAGGAGTGAACAGGAAAATGTGGAACAGATTACAAGAATTGGAGTTGGAGTTTTCTGCCAATGTAGACTTTTGGCTTCAAGAGGACTTTTTGTCTTAACGTCAAGACAAAGCTGCATATTTTTTTGGTGTTGTCCGATGGTGTTTGAAGCCAGCATTTCTTAGAGCCAATCTCGAGTGTCTCAACTTTTCTTTTTCATTCCAGAAAAGAATTCTGGGTAATTTCTCTACACCAACAGCATAGAACTCTCCTTCGGTTTATTTCATAGTTTTTCATAAGTGTTGAGCCACCCGGTGCTACCAGAAAAATATTGTGTCGATGAGCTTTTTACCGGTTCAAACTAGCCCAAATTTCCTTGGTAGGTCCCGGAATCCACTTGCAGAACGGCAAGAGAGAGAGGTTCCATTTTGAGTCACCATGCTTACAAAAGAGCGTGTTTGGCATTTCCGTCAACATGAGACCGCCAATCACCTCTGGTTTCTTTCAAAGGCTCGCCTTTACCCACATTCTAGCTTAATGATGCCAGCCTGGGGGTTTCTGCAGAGGAAAGTGGCTCAGAAAACACTCTAAAAGTGACAATCTTATCACATTAGAGCGCTTCCCCTCGATCGAAAAATCGAAAAACAAACAGCCACTCGCGTGCATCACGTGACACTGAAGTCTGAGTTCCCAGTATTTCAAGGCAGCAAATATTTTGGTAGTTACTCCGGATCCCCATATGGAGAAGATAAGTGTCCCTGACTATTAACTACCCCAAATGTGTTGAATTAAATAGCACCCCCTTGGTATGCAAAGATTTAAGGGAAACAATGGCTGTCACGTGACCAAGCTATTTGACACCGTCAGGGAACAGAAATAGTATCGCTCGACTGAAATCTATGGTTGGGTTATAACGTCAGTTGCTTTGCCCTATGGGTCAGTTCCTTGGCTTAGGGCTAGTTTTGGGTTAGGGTTTATTTTTGGGCGTCCACAAGTCACGTGACACACTGCAGCACACTGGGGCAGCTGGCCAGACGGAGTTGTCCTTGTTGAACTCAAAATATTTTGCACTAACACAGTAGTTTCAAAAACTTACAGCCCCCTTACTTGTATTTTGCACGTTGAAACGACATTCAGCTCGCTAAAGCCTTTACCAACTACCCCGTCTCTAAATCCTTATTCTTTACTTAGGATTGCAAAAAAATCCTGGTGTTACTACTTCACGGATTGATATTGTGCAACATCGCAATACTGAAATAATGGTAAAGGGTTTTTTTGATTAAATATCTTGAAACGTCTTAGGCGCGCGCTGCTCAAAATGAACGAACATAGGGTGGGGGTGGGGGGGGGGGTAGGGGTGGGGTTTAGGTAAGACAAATAAACAAAGAAAGCAAGGCTGAATTTACGGTCAGCGAAATATGACCAAAAATTCAGCCTTGCTTTATTTGTTTATTTGTTCTACAATTTGTTGCTGATCAGATCCTTTACTACAGGATCCGGTGCTTCTATTTTGTCTCGGTGGTCCTTGCAAGCGTATAGCCGTTTTTAAGGATACTTCACAAATTAATGTGATCAAGTAAGCTGAAGCCACTCAAAAGGCACTAAGGCCACAAGGTAGCGGGCATTACCCATTAAATCTACCAAAGCAAAGATTGAGCCCAAGCATTAGCAGCCATGGACAGCTGTTTCGGCCTTGTTAGGCCTCATCAGCATGGCATAGCTAATGCTCAGGCTCAAGTACCCACATATCAATAAAACAAGCAATGAAAACGTAAAGCTTGTGGGATGTGGCTGGAGTGACAAGGATACTTCACAAATTAATGTGATCAAGTAAGCTGAAGCCACTCAAAAGGCACTAAGGCCGTTTTTAGGTTGGACAGTTGACTGTGCAGCATGGGGTGGAGTGATATGGAATGGAATAAATAAAATAGAATGAATATGATGAATAGGAGAGAAACTAAAGCATATTTCTTTAATGACAGCCGCCTCACAAGCTATTGAAACTTAGGCCCGGTTCAAACGTCGAACTTCAGATGTGCCGAACCTAATGCAAATGAGTGAAAACAATAGATTTTTCTCATTTGCATTTGATTCGGTACATGTGAAGTTCGACGTTTGAACCGGGCCTAAGTCAAAGAAGTCAAATTTAGAACAGTTAGAAAGCCCGTGGTCAGTTTATTTATTTTCAAATGGCAGGTAAATGTCTGTTGCAGAGAAGTGGTCGTACATAAGTAAGTTAGTGTATCCGCTGGAAACATAAAGTGGCCGACGTCGAGAGGTGACCGTTGTTCCACTGTATCAGGTCTATAATCTGATTAACACATGACCTTTTGTTGTAGTGCACGCTTGTCTTTGAAGTTTTACATACTATATTATTTAAAGACTCTCTGGCTACCAAGATGCAACGCGCGCATCACCCGAGGTTTCGTATGATACGAAACCTCCATTTTGCCCGTCCATCGATGACTGGTTACGAAATCGGTTTTGAATCTAAGCCATCTTCGCAGGATTTTAAACAGCTGTAACTTGTAATCCATAGTTTTATTGTTATTCTTCACTAAAAAGTGGATATTTAGCTGGCAAACGTACTTTTTGAACGTTTTTGGATCGTTTGAACAACCGACAGGCTGACGATGTTGACTGTGACGATGGCAGCTTTGAAGAATCACGGTGGAAGACCTCGGAGGCCAGAGCCTCTGAAAGTTGTGTATCTCAGAGAGTCAGTCCGTGAACACTGGAGAATCAAAAAGAATTCCTTGAGATATGCCAAGCTAATAATTGTTGATTCTTGGTAGTCGCTGCTCTTCCACCGATAACACAGAAATTTCAACGTCCGACAAATGGTTTGATTCGCGCTCTTCGCTCGCCCCATGCGCCGCCATTACTGCAAGCTCTGACTATGAATCAAAATAATAACAAGAGGCTACAATTAGCCTAAACTCGGGCTTGCAAAAAACAGTATTGTATCCCTAATTTAGCGCTAAACAAAAGAATAGAAAGAAGTCTGTCTTTCTTATATCGGACGCATTGCGCTTAGCTTGTGTTGGAGTCTATTTCTTTAGACGCCTATCAACATATATTACTCTAAAATTACAAAATTACTTTACAGCTGAACCATTAAAGAACAATAATTCATAACACTTGTAAAAAATATTTCTAAAAGAACAAGAAAAAGAGAAACAGAAAAAAATAGCCCGTGATATATACCACTAATAGACATCAAACCCGGGTTAGCTGCGTCACAGGCAGGAACAATGACCTTTAGGCCACAGAGGTTTCTCGTTATGCAATGTGATAATAATAGTGTATTGATTCCAAAAAAACTAAGCATACTTGTTTTCGCTTCGATGGATAATTGTTTGAGAAAGGAAACGCTTATCGAACGATGTAGGATTTTTTCGCATAAACGTTAATGGAGTCTCGGTGAAATGTGAGTAAAAAATTAATTAGCAGAGTTAAACTGTTTACAAATACGTCAATCCAGGGTCATTTGAAACACAAGAAAGGAACGTTTCTCGGACAGTTTCAAGTCACGCAAGTACATTTGTAAAAACTAATTGCTTATCATTCAAAATTAAAGTCCAGAAATTGAGATATTGTGGGAAAATAGTAAATAAACTACCTGTCAAAGTCTCAGGGGTGTGTGATATCCCGTACTTGAGTTATTCAACAAAATGTACGTCTCAATGGAGCGGATACGGGGAACACGGCAGTCCATCTGGAGTTAAATTTTGGTCATGTTAAAAGCTTTCTTCTCGCAGTTGAACTTGCAAACATTCGTATAGACACTTCTCTTAACATATTAGTTGTTCAGACTTCAAAGACACAAGGTGAATCGACGTTTTCCGATACGTGACAAAAGGCACTCGGCCGTGAAAGGTCAAACTCCCTTTGTCTGTAGTCTCTAATTTATGGCGCTCCCCTCGCGTCGCGTCTCCTCGCAACTTCGCGCGCACACGTGTCTTTCGCCCGCCTCACAATTCATCGCCAAAATTAGAGACTACTCGCAGTCCTCAATGAAGCAGACACGAGGAAACAAGGCAGTCCATCTGGAGTTAAGTTTACTCATGTTAAAAGCTTTCTTCTCGCCGTTGAACTTGCAAACATTCGCATAGACACTTCTCTTAACATATTGTTTCTTCAGACTTCAAAAGATTTAAGGTGAATCGACATTTTCCGATTCGCGACAACATGCATCACTCTAGCTGAGTTGCTAAAAATAGTTAGCGCTTGCGCAGAAACGCCGGGAGTGAGCTTTGTGGATGAAACTCGACGAAGAAAAAGAAGAATCGTCGGTAATTTTAGACCCGGGCGACCCGCGAGACGCGGGAAACCCGAGTAACAAACGCGCGCGTTGCATCCTGGTAGCCAGAGAGTCTTTAAGTTAAGGTACTTTGTTATACTGTCTGAGATAGGGGTAAATTGCTTTAAAAATATACCTCAAGTTTAGCTTCTATCTCCGTCACTTCCACTTGCCACGAGCATGCTAAAGCAAGCAAGAAATCAGACGAGCGCTCTGATTACTTGTTTTCACCCGTGACAATTTATCCTCGACTCGCAACCAGCGAAAATTAGATTGTTCTTCAGTCTATCATGTAATAATAAAACAACATTGTTTTAAACTGAAAACGCCCCGGCGTATTTGACTACAGTTTTACATTTCTTTTACCCTTATGTATACTACTTGAAAAAAAAAAAATCAGGAAATAACTAAGACGTGTATTCAGTATGTTGGAATCCCGCTGAATTAAAAGATAAGGAAAAGAGACAGGACTAAGAGATTAAATAGAGATGAAGAGATGAAATAGCCGTAGAAACATTTGCTTGAAAGTGACTCTATATTTCAAATACCAAAGGTTGGAGAGTTATTATTAAGTGAGCCATATTGCATATTGATCGCGCTGTGTGAAACTAAGATTGGTTTCTGACAACTTGACTTTTCTCTGCCCAGTTTGGGTTCCAGAAAATAAACAGAAGCATTCCGACGCTGACCTACTGACCCATATTGAAATAATTCACAGAGAACAATGTGCCGATTGCACTGAATTAAACCTTCGTAGCGGGCCAGATTTGTTATTCTCATTCAGTATTTTTTTTTCTCATTTAGTTATTTTTTGGCTAATTTTGGCGCTCTAAATTTGTTAATTAAGTGCTTCCCGCTCTCCGCCGGCGAGGAGACGACAGCTCACGTGGCTACGTAAACTTATACCGCGATACTGAAGGTCACATGAAAAGGGTTTATTATGACGTTCTTGTATTTGGTTATCGTGTTACGTGCTGCAGTGAAGTTGTAAACGATTCTGGGAAGTTTTCTGCGATGAAATTGCCCGTATTGTTAGCTTTTTGCATCGGTTTTGCGTCATCATTAGACGTATACCATATTCAACCTGTTAAGAGCGAAGGTAAGCTTAACTAAGCATTTATATCTGAAATCGGTAAAACTATTTTTCATGGCTTTTGCGCGCAACCAGAACGGAAGCGCCTCCTAAGGAGAATCTCAGATAGAATTTGCGTTTGTAATATATAGATTTAGCCAAGCCTAAAAGCGGAGCTCCACGATTATTATTTTTTGTACTGGTATTGAACAACTGCGCATGGCTTTCCTTGCGCCAATATTTATATTTAGGGAATTGAACCTCAAACCATTAAAACATTACAAGAAAACAATACACGACGCATATGTTTGCTCGAACATAAATTTAAGGTGGCTCAAAATGGCTTTGTTATTTTTAAACACCAACTCTTTGATGGATCAATACTCCAACACGTTTTTGTTTCCTTTCTTGAAAGCTGTATCAATAAATTTCCCAATTATTTCTCAACAATTTGCGATCAATTTTGTGACATATAAGGTTACCATAGCAGCAGTACAGCCTCTTAGAAATACTACCCTAAATTTTGGCTATATGTACCTGTAACTCAAAAACGAGTCCGGTGATCCCCGATTTTTATTATTGAATTGCAATCAGCACATGAGGAAAAAATTCTGTACATGGGGTTCAAAGCCACTTTAAATCATCTCGGGCATTCTTCTGGAAGTGAAACTTTATTTATTGTCAGTACAACACTCTGAAAGTCTGTCTTAGTGTCATCCTTTCCTTTTCTTGTAAACTACTTCCTTAATTTGTTTTTAAGTACCTTAATCGAACTGGGGCTAGACCCATAACTCTCCAGTTACTTAGCCTCCAGGCTCTATATTTGTACTTATTTAATTTTTATATGTTAATTGCTGTGTATGTGTTAAATTTGTGAAGTGCAAGAGCGAAATAAAGTGTTGTTGTAACACCGTCTAAAAAGTTGTTCTACCAAACACGACTCTCCCAGGCCGAATCCAGAATCGTCATTTTGCTTTCCTCTTCGTTATTCTGGAGGGTATCGACGAAAAACTGAAAAAGTTAACATTTCAATACATCTCTGCCTGTTATTACAATGTGCCTCTTGGTTTATAGAGAGTAAAATATATGAAAGCTGAAAAAGCGAACTTAAATTGTGATTGTGTAACAAAGCGCTGCACTCCGTGCGAGGTTCACCAATTATTTACCCTTCGCGGGCCAGCCAATTTCGCACCAAACGAAAGGCGTAACCGCATCGAAACCGATGCGGTTACAAATGAAACCGCGTGCGTGTAACAATGCCTTATTCCTACAACCTCACTTTTATCTGACACTCGTTTAGGGAAAGAAAAACAAAATGCAAAGAACGATTCTGCTTGGTTGGCCTGGTCTGATCGGAATGACCGATAAGAAAATGCCGCGAGTGTGACAGGTCAGAAAATGAAAATCAGTAAAACTATTGGATAATGAGGATCATATTTAAAAAATTTCAAAGTGTTTTAGAATCGTTCCATCCTGAAAAACAAAATGAAGCGTATTTTATCATTCCACGTGTAGAAGACATACCGTAAAAACTCTATTAAGCCCCCCCCGGGGGGGGGATGGGATTATTTCATTTCAGGCCTTATTGACGGGGAACTTATTAGAGAGGGGGGCTTGATGGAGAAGGGGGGCTTATTTGAAAACTCAAACTCGCCGTTTTCGTCCAATAATAATTTTTGCTCCAAACTCAAATAACTGGAGTCAAACGTGATTATTTAAAAAAGAGCAAAAAGGAGTATTATATATTTGAGTGCATATTTGTTCAAAAATATACCAACTGGACTGCATGAAGTGGATTTCGTAAGAGGGAATAGGAGGAACTTATTAAAAAATCTCATGTCCCAAAAGGTGAAGGGGGAGGGTTATTATAGAGGGGGGACTTATTACAAAAGACGACTTCCAAACGGGAGGCTTATTAGAGAGGGGGATTAATAGAGAGGTGGGGGGGGGGGGGGGGGGCTTAATAGAGCTTTTACAGTAACCCTCTTTGAAAGCGGCAGAAAAGTATCCTCCACCCCTTACAAAAAGTTGCGCGGGAAAAATCCGCCGGAGCAGGAGCCGATTACCTGGCCGGAGATTGTGGCAAAGGGCGAAAATTTCCCGCCCTTGGGACGGCTGCGCTGCAAAAATTTTCAGTTGGATATTTTCCGAGCCAGCTACAAGGTGGGTAAAATTGCTTTCTCTCTCTTATTTACTTTTTTTTTTGTTTCACTGTTAAAAAATCCCTAAAATTAGTCACGAACAAAATGAATATACCTCCCCAGTCCCAGCTCCGGGTCTCAACCGGTGCGAACCAGCGCCTTTTCGTCGTCATTTCTAAATTTAGTTTATTTTGACTTCGGGTTGAATTCGCGTCGACTTCGTGTCGCCAGTGAGACGCCAGGCTGACATTTTTGACATTTTTCTTCATGGCGGGTCAAGTGGTGCAATAAAATTCGCAAAGCACACTTTGGCAAACCTTTGGAGTTATTTTCTCAATTATTTCCATACATAGGCTTCATACTCAAAGGGCGGTATCAGTTATCTAAGTTGTGAATGGTTTTAACTGACTGTATTTTAGCTTTTTAACCATTTAAGCTTTGGTTGCAGATTATGCCGTCTTTTCACAATTTTTTCGGACGCCAAGGTACGTAAGCTTTTTAATAAGTCTCAAATTGCTTATATTTAAAGAGTTCATAAAAACAAACCAAACATATCGTGAGGATATGATGATGTCAGCTTAAAATGTTTTAGCTATTTCGAGCATTTGCATTTTGTCAACAGAAGACTTATTTTTTTCTCACATTAAGCTTAATTGAATTGTTCCTTTGTCCTTCAGCACATGCAAGGTCTGCCCCTGCAAGGGCCACGGGACGGCGTGAGGGTTGTAAGTTATCCCTTTACTTCATGATTATTAATTTTAAAATGAGACTTAAGTTCTTATTTGTTATGCTTTGCAATTAGCATATAGTGCAAGCGGTACAAAAGATATTAATCTGAAGCAAATTATCAAATTCAGTTAAGTAAAGGAATTGGTGAGTTTTTGCATTAATTTGTGCATAATTCTGTACTAAAGTGAAAAGAAGTGAAAAGCAATGGACTGTAATACACTAGCTGTATTCAGTTTCTTACATTTGTTCATATGTTAAGATGCGCATGAATTTAAGAGTATCACATATTTATTGATTAGCTGTTGTCAATATTTTTCAGTATTTTTTCTATAAATGATGATTGAATCAATTAGATTTGAAAAGCATCATGGGAATAGAATGAAAACCAGTTGCCTGCAATAATGGAGTTAATTTCTATGATGCATGTTGGCTCCTGACTGAGATAATTAGTACAGTCTACGTGGAAGCAGTTATTAAGTTATGATAAAGAAAAAATGGCAACCAGTTGCCTTGAGTAATTTAGTTCTTGTACAAATTTTTTTATGATAATCTGGGAAATTTAGCTATTTTACAAGTCAAATGGTGCAAATACTGACTGCTAGAAATTTTTCATTTCCTCTTTTTTAGCTGACAGTGCAAGTGAAGTAACCCATGGTAAGCAAAAGACTATAGCCTATGCATGTTTTGATATAATTATTAGCAATTGTCAACAGTAAGTTGTGAACATCATTTCATATCTGACATTTTCACTTACAAATACTTAGTTGTGTTGATTTCTTTTCCCAAATTAACCTTGTCTATGTACAAGATATTCTTGCAAACGTAATATAATATTAGTGAAATAGCAAAATATATAAATAGTTTCAGCTGCAGGCAACAAGTACAGTCAATGTATCTGGTATTATGTTTCCATCTCCCTTCCAAAAAAGAAATGTACATGATTGTAGGGTATTAGAATCACAGGTGTTGCAGTCTTCTTGGAAGCGGAAGTCATGACCAAGAATAAATGGGAACTGGTTACCTTGAGTAATTTAGTTCTCGGACATAATTTTGTTAATCTGGGATATTTAGCTATTTTATAAGTTGAATGGTGCAAATACTGACTGCTAGGAATTTTCCATTTCCTCTTTTTGGCAGGCAGTGGAAGTGAAATAAGTCATGGTAAGCAAAAAGGCTATAGCCTATGCATGTTTGATATAAAAGATTTTCGTCAGTAAGTTGTCAATATTGGTAGTCTTTACACTAGAGATAATGAAAGTAAACTTAGGAATATTCCAAGTCAAGTAATTTTTTGATACTTCAAGTAAATTTTTCTGACTTAACACTTCACACACAAGTCACGTTTTTAACTTCAAGATATATACTTCAGCTCATTTTCCCCCACAGTTAATTAAAAATTATTCTACGAGGGTGCACTGGATATGAAGTGATCAATAAATAACCAACAAGGCACGTAGTGCCAGGTTGGTTATAATCATTTCATATCCAGCAGGCCCGAGTAGAATGATTGTTTTATTAAAAACTCTAGGATGCATAATTAACAATCTGAACAAAAAAAAGTGAAAGAAAGAAACTCAGTGGAAGAGAAAACGAAAAATAGGAAACATTTTCCATCACATAACTAAACAAAAAGGGCGCGAAAACCTTTTGGTGTGTTGCAACAGTTCCAAGCAAAGTTAACTGAATTCAATGAAACCGTGTCCGAGAACAATGTTGAAGCTTCAGTTTACGGTCCTTTTTGGAAAAAGTGCAGAGTTTATTTGCTCTGAATGGTTGTAAATGGTCAGTAGTTTTGCAAAAAATATTCAGTCATTGCTGAAAGAGGGTGGAACACCCTGCACATAGATGTATGAGCCGAAAGATGCAAATTTGAAATCCATCAAAACAACAGCACCAAGGCTACGCCATGGCCGAATTTCATCAAGTTGAAGACACAATAATTTTATTTCAAATTTATTTTGATGGACTGGAACATTGTATTACCAGAAACAACATATATGAAGGATAAGCGAGACAAATGTCCAGGTTATACTTCAATAACTGGCTCATAGAAATTTATCTCGATGCGTGGAAAAAAAACTGCATGGAGCCACGGCTGAACAGAATAACAAAACAACAAGAATGGTGATTCTTCTCATTTTTTGCAAAACACCATGTCCATAACTGGAAAATTTGAAGCTGGTGATTGACACATTGCATTGAGTACAGATCAGAACATTTTTCAATAACTGTTAATTTTTTAAAAAGTGTCACTGATTGCTGGAAAGGTTTTCAATAGTGGATTATTGCTGCAAATTTTAACTGAAGTTCTTGTTTGTTCAGTTTGTTCGGTCAGTAGACTGGCCCTTGAGCATAGTTACAGATTGGTGACGTTGTTGAATACATTCATTATTTTTTTCAATTTTTGTTTTCCGTAAATAAAAGTGCGTTTTGCTATTATCTAAACATCAACAGCCCAGAAAATTTTCTTAGCGTTGCAACAAATTTTTTAACACAATCCCAGCACTGTTTCTTGTTGTTCTAAAGCACTCAGCAATGAAAAGTTGAATTCCATTTGTATTTCGGTTCCAGTTTCGAAATTTCTACTCGTTTTAATTCCTATGGTTTATTTATTTATTTATTTTTTATTTAAACATATTTTATTGGCGAAGTTTGCCCTAAGAGGAAAATAACTCATCAAGAGGGCTCACTTCCTTTATCTGAGAAGACTAGAAAGTCTAACTGTCTGCAGATGTCATTACAAAGGCAGCACTTTCTCCTCACTTGCTTAATAACCCTCAGTGCTGGTCTGACTGGGGTTTCTACCCACAACCAGTCCCACACAGTAGTCTAGCTGGTGCTCTACCAACTGACCTAACCAGTCGGCGGTTAGCCGCATGTTGGTTCAAGACTGAAATAATTACAGTCTACTTGGAACCACTGAGTATAGTTATAATCAAGAATAATTGGCAACCAGTTGCCTTAATTGAGTACTGGGAATTTAGTTCTTGTACATAATTTTGTTAAACTGAGATATTTAGCTATTTTACAAGTCAAATGGTGCAAATACTGACTGCTAGGAATGTTTTATTTCCTCTTTTTTTAGCTGGCAGTGCAAGTGAAATAACCGATGGTAAGCAAAAGACTATAGCCTATGCATGTTTTGATATAATAATCAGCAATTGTCAACAGTAAGTTGTTAACATCATTTCATATCTGATATTTTCACTTACTAATGCTTAGTTGTGTTGATTTCTGTTCCCAAATTAACCTTATCTATCTATCTATCTATCTATCTATCTATCTATCTATCTATCTATCTATCTATCTATATCTATATATCTATATATATACATATATATACATATAGTTATATTCTTCCAGATGTACTACAATATTAGTAGTAGTTTGACTTTACCTTAGCTTATTTCAATTACACAGCTGCAGTCATTATTTAGTACAGTCAATGTATCTGTTATTACGTTTCCATCCCCCTTTCAAAAAAGAAATACACATGATTCCAGGGTACATAGGAGTACAAAGAATGGCGGGTGTCGCAGTCTTCTTGGAAGCAGAAGTTATGACCAAGAATAAATGGGAACTGGTTGCCTTGAGTAATTTAGTTCTCGTACATAATTTTGTTAATCTGGGATATTTAGCTATTTTGCAACCCAAATGGTGCAAATACTGACAGCTAGGAATTTTTTATTTCCTCTTTTTTAACAGGCAGTACAAATGACATGACCGGCCCTGGTAAGCAGAATGACTATATCGTGATGGGAATGTTAAAACTAATTACAGGTCACCTTTATTGCCGTGTAGTCAATTACTTTGTTGCTTGTTCTACCCACCATCAGAGTTAAAATGTTTACGGTAGAATACATTTTTTTAAAATTATTTGGAAACAGGTGATCAACAATCAAATAAAACCAGAGCTGCCACTCAACAACCACATGGAGGATACCCTCCAGTTATACCACCTGGAGGATACCCTCCAGTTGCACCACCACCTCCTGTGCCACCTGCAGGTCTGCCTCGTGATCGGCAGACGTTGAGACCGGACAAAAGTAAGTCATATCTGAAACAATTATGAAAGTACCCATAACCCCAAAATAATTTTTTGCTAAAATTGTTGGACCCGTGTGAAACTCATTGTGCCCTTTTCAGTCAAATCTTGACTTTTAATAGGCCATGAAAGTTACCAAATCTAGCCATCATATGTCCCACAACCGGTCTAGTAAGTGGCCTGCATCTCGTCTGGTCTGACATCACAAAGTGATTTGCATTGTGGTAAGTGCTTGTAAATATGCAGGCAAAGCAGTTTGTGGCTTCAAAGCAGGAGTAGACCAGACTCCTTACTAGCCTTGTCGTGGGTCAGATGATTAGTTTATTGTATGTTTTGAAGCCCAGAAAAGGTTTAAAAGTGGAAATAAAGCCTAAATAGTTTTTGAAAAAGTGCAATGTTTTACATCAGTGAAAAATATATTATTTGGGGTTTATAGGAACTTAAACTATGTCAATATTGCAAATTAATAGTAATAATCGTAAAGACTTCTCTAGTGAAAAGCTAGAAGTATAATGGCCTGGTTTTTAAATTAAAGCAAAGACTATTTCTGGTGTACTTAAGCTGAAAAGGAGTGCTCCCATAAAACCCTTTTAACTTATAATGAAATTGCCTGGCAGGCAAATGTTTTTACACCATTCTGTGTCTAAGAAAAATGTTAAAAAATAATTGTGATTTTATTCCCCCATAAAAATTCCCATGTGTTACTGTTATTTTTTTTGGATACATTTAATTTGTTGAGTGACCAAAAGTGCTCAGCCATACCGGTAATTATTGCATTTTCTGGAGAAAAAAAGGCTGAAAAATTACCATAACAGTGTCCCTTCCATTTAATGAACATTAATTCAATTTAATTTAATTTAATTTATTCCATTTTCACTGCATTAGTTGAAACAATGGTATCAAACATAGAGCATATATAATTATATAAAAAGAAGAAAACTTAGCTAAATTAGATAAGAGAGAAAAAAAAATTATTGCAGTGGGGAAGGACTGGAAAGGAACATACGAACCATTCGAGTTAGTCCACCCAGAAATAATGACAACTGTGTTCAAGTATATATACCCTGTAGGAACCACAGTGAAATAATCAAATGGAGTCATTACTAATGGTCTTTCGATTTTAGATGTTTTATTATACTAGTATTTCTACAATGTCTGTAGACCTTTTTAGTTAACGCAACTTTATGACTGGGTTATTTACCTCGTAAGACAGTAGAAGATACTCAAATTCAGAGAGCATACTGCATTCCAAGGTCCCCTCTTCTGGATTTTTGAAACTGTAATATTCCTTCTTAAAATCCTTGTTGTCAACTAACCACATTTTTTTTCCCTTAACATTATGACCCCCAATGATAATACGTAACGTAACCAAACCAACTGCATTAGCTGCGATACATGTACATAGTTTGAATCTATCTTTAGTTACCTAAACAGGATTCCAACTTGTTAGCTTTAATTTGTCTGTCTTGTCTTCTTATTTGTCAGAATTTGAAACAAACAAAACAGCCCATCTGGTTTGAGAAATTGGAACAAGTAGCATGTGAAGAAGATAATAAATTTTGCCTTAATTAATGTCCTTTTCTTTCTTTTGTTCTAGTTAAATGCTTCAATTGCTCTGGGTGGGGGCACATAAGGCGAGACTGCCCCTCTGCAAACAGGTTCTCACGCCATGGTCGCCAGGGTGGCCACCCCAGTCGACGTGGCCGTGGTGGCCACCGTGGCGGCCACTCCTCCTCTGGGAGGAAAATTACCAACATTTCTTTAAAATTTTTTTAACTACTTTTTTTTATATTAATAATGCTAATTAAAAAGAAATACACATATTTATTAATAATGGTAATAGGACCAAGGGGAGTCCAGTTTGGTCTGTAATCATATGAGTGATTTACAAAATCAGACAACAGTGAAGCGGGATTCCAATTTGTTAATCATGAGTATGATTACAGACAGAATTGGACGACACAAAGTTCTGTTACCAATTAATCAGAACTATGACAAAATTTAAGAAACGAACTAGCCATCGGTTAAGCGTTAAACGGTTACACGTAGTTATGAATTCTGAAAAACAATAGTTTACTCAACAAAATGCATGACAACAGCGCGCGCAAAATGACGCACACTGTCCAATTACAAAGGCATGACGCATAAACTGTCCTATTACACTGTCCAATTACAAGCATGACACGTACACTGTCCTATTAGTGCTCAAATCGGGCTGCTAACCAATCACGTTCGAGAATTTTGTTATAGTTTTGATTAAGAATACTAACTTTACTTACAATGCCTACATACCAACCTACTTTACCAATATATTTAATTTATTGAAACTAAGATTACTTTCAATTTACAGTTACTCTTAATTACTTACAATGTTATATTAAATGTTGCTTCTAAGAACATAAAAAGAAAAAAATTACAGTGGGTTACAGTTGTACTTAAATTGTTTGTTAATACAGCACAAGTCTACTTGTAATGTGAAAATTCAATTAACTGGGGATTACTACCCACTTTTTTAAAAAAAGTTTGTGTTAGTGAACTTTCTTTCAGTTTCATATCTTTAATAAGTATTTTAGTTTGAAATCCTTGCAGTTGGGTTCAAATTTGGGTTCTTCTGCAGTACCATAGAAGCAGTTTGCCAATTATTATTAAGTAATTCAGTACGTTAAGCAGTGATTTTGTTACCCGTGTCCTGCGTCCCTGATGCAAAAAAGTCCCCAAAGAAGAAAAATAATTCATGGCACACATCCTGCAGGATGCAAAGATTGATTGAAAGGTGTTTTGGGACAACATTCTGTTTGAGTGATTTTAAAACTGTAATAAAACCACCTCACGTCAAGAGAGCAATATCATTTGCCTATAAAATAGGCCCAGAAGTAATTTCTGAATGACTAAACAGAAGCATTTTCATGCAAATACTCCAATATTAAAGATTTCTTTTATTGGAAATGCTGCCATTTTGATTACGTGATGGAGTGGTTACTCATTATGTTTCGGACCTGATATACACGGCATAAAGTTAACCTTTCTCTCACATGTGAACACTAAAAAAAATGCAACATAAAAAGGTTTTCAAGACTGTATATTTATTTCAGTATTCTGTAATACAGAGTTTTGCTATTTAAAAAAGTGATTTTAGATCAAACGTCTGGTCGCATGAATCCTCAGAAGAGTCTTAATATACGAGTGACTGGGACTATGATTTTTCATGAGGTGAGTCCCAGGACTGACCACAGCAATTGGTAACAAAATCACTGTTAAGTAAAGGGCATAGTTTGGATATTATTGCAAATAAAACATCTTGGAAGACTAAGATCAACTTGTTCATTTGGGAGTTGGAAATTCGTTCCAAAACTGCCTAAAATAGGAATATTGGGAGCTTAAGAAATGATTATGATGACGGCAATGAGATTGGTACAAAACAATAGGCTTGACAAGCAAAAATAATCGCCTTGTGTGTGCTTTTTATGTTTTGGTACATTTCATTGCTATCCTCAGCAAAACAACGTGAAATGACCATATCATGTTTTTGCAAAAACATGAGCAGATGATGGCAAATTTTTCTTTCCATTTCCTTACTTTGACATCATTCATAGCAATTTAGTCCATTGACACTTAGAATAATTGTGAAAGAGTTACAAAAACAAGATTGTTGCTTAAGCTCCCTATATATTGATACAAGAGGTGATATGAGGTTTCCAATTGTCCAACAAAATGAGAACAGATCGTCTGTTTTGAAGCCTATTTTACAAAAGCCTATTCATACAAAATATTTCCTGAAACGCAACAAAGATTCGCGATACACAACAATATTTCCTGAATCACAAGAAAGTTTTGTGATACCTCTTAACTAACTGAGTTCAAGGTCCATACTGTAAGTTACAGACCGAGTTTTTTCCCGTTAAATCAGGCTATATATTCTTACTGGCCTTAGAGCGGTTTTCAATTGAGTGTCAAAAATAATTATGGTTTTGCTTTGATTTTGCATTGCTTCACACTGTGATTGGCCAGGAAAATTCGTGCCACTTTCTCAACCAACGAGAAGCAAAACCAAAACCAGGTTACATGTAATTGCTTTCTATTCTGATTGGTTCATTGTGCTATTTGCACTTGTTGTGATTGGTCAGAGTAATTGCTTTGGTTTTGGTTTTACGACACTCAATTGAAAAGTGCTCCATTTGAACAACAAATTTTAGGTAATCACATGATTTTGAGTGCAATTTAGAATAAATAAGCACAAGAAAACTTTTTCAAAGACTCGCAAAATTGCACTAGCCCGCATTAATTATTAATAATATACATGAAAAAATTGCATTATACAGTAAGTAATTTGTACAAGCAACACAAGTGAATAAGGTGCAAATTAAAATAATGTTTTGTCAATCGTTTTAAAGCTTTTTAATCCGCAAAAACCTGCTGAGAAGTTTTTTTTTTTTTTTTTCAAAGTAATCCTTACCTTCAATATTTCTGGTGCAGGGTGCAAGTCGCATGTTGCAGGATGCACAATGCAAAATAAAGGAAAAAGGATGTATCACAGAAGTCCCTCTTCCCCGTGAAATAAAAGAAATAGAAGACGTCTGCACGCAGGCTACTGGCCTACCGAAAGGATGTGATCAGTCTTTCGAAACCTTTGTAATAATGAAAGACCTTGATAGCCCAATGTGAACTTGAAAATAATGCACCTGAGAGCACCATCATCATCCTAAAAACTGAAAACATTAGAAGGATATTAGTTTTCGGGATGCAAGTCAAAGCATCATAATGTTCTGGAATCTTTGATGATCAACACGTTACCTGCATGTGTTTCAAGAACTTTTACAAACAATGACAAAAATCAGTTTACCTGTTGGAAAGCTACAGGAACTTTAAGCTTAAACTTATTAAGCTTTCTGTAAATATAACAGGTGTAAAAGAAGCCACCTTCGCACAGGTCATCATAATCATGTAGCTTTTGACTGTTTTCCCAATGAAATTCCGTATTTTTCAACCTTTACCAGGATTTGACTCTACTGGAATCACAACGAATCTTCCAACGTAGATTACAATATACCTTTATAATGGCATAAGCCGCTGCTCAAAATGCGGTGTGGCCTCTCAGTGACGGTACAGATGGAAGGGTGAAACACAACCATGTTTACCCTTTAAATGAAAGCTGCTGACCCAAATTTAGCGAGACGGATCAGCCGTGGGAAATTTGCCATGTTTTTCCTTCTGGATAGCGTAGCGGATTGAAATAAGTGAATGTTAATGGTACTTTAACCTAAAAGTAAGCGCCTTCGTGTTTACAAAATGTAAATGAGATCACAGGGAACCCAGACAATCTGTTTGTGTGACCCTTTGTTATTTTATAGTAAATGTATGGGATTTACCGTATGTTTCATGCTCTAGCGACAAATCGCTAAATATAGGTATTGAACAACGCTAAATAAAAGTGAAATTGTCTTACCTGTGCTGTACTGTCGTCCTTTTGCTTCAATACTGATATTTTAAGCGATTTTGTCGGGTTTTGTCTTCGCCGCCGACTGTGCCTCATAAGAAATGAAAAGGGTGGATAGACCTTTGAACGGCTCCAGCACCGAGCCAGCGCCGAGGCGATTTTTCCCCAGAAAATCGCATCGCTCAGTTTCCAAACCACGCAACATAAAGGCCGAAACATTCACGCTTCTTCTCGTGCCTCTCGATCGAAAATACGCCCAAGCGGTCCCGAACTAGCCCTCGAATAAATTCAAAATCAAGCGATCGAAATGCGTAGCAAGATCTTCATGTGCCAGCTAGAAACCGTCGTGCTGATTGCCTCTTTTCTGATTGGACGCCGTTAAATAATAACTTATTTGACTTTCCCACAACCGTACGTATTTTGAATCGGTTGTTGTTAAACGGTGTCCAATCAGAAACAGGCAATCAGCAGGACGGTTTCTAGCTGACACATGAAGATCTTGCTACGCATTTCGATCGCTTGATTTTGAATTTATTCGAGGGCTAGTTCGGGACCGCTTGGGCGGATTTTCGATCGAGAGGCACGGGAAGAAGCGTGAATGTTTCGGCCTTTATGTTGCGTGGTTTGGAAGCTGAGCGATGCGATTTTCTGGGGAAAAATCGCCTCGGCGCTGGCTCGGTACTGGAGCCGTTCAAAGGTCTATCCACCCTTTTCATTTCTTATGAGGCACAGTCGGCGGCGAAGACAAAACCCGACAAAATCGCTTAAAATATCAGTATTGAGGCAAAAGGACGATAGTACAGCACAGGTAAGACAATTTCACTTTTATTTAGCGTTGTTCAATACCTATATTTAGCGATTCGTCGCTAGAGCATGAAACACACGGTAAATCCCATACATTTACTATAAAATAACAAAGGGTCACACAAACAGATTGTCTGGGTTCCCTGTGATGAGATGCAAACTGATGTGCATACTATAAAGTCTGACGTCAAAGGAATCTTATAGAGGGAAACTATATGGGTTCTTCCATGGATTATATACCAGTAAGTAGGGTATTATTTTTGTCTTTTGAAGAGAAAAGTCACACAAACCGTGTCAAAAAATTATGCTAAGTCTTTATCTCAATACCGTTACCGATACAACTTGCAAGGTTCGTTTAGAACAACAGTACAAATCAAATCAGATGGAAATAGTAAAATCAGGGTATAAATTAAAGGGTATAAATTGCATTTTCCGTGCTTTTTTCAGGGTTACATGCTATGAAAATCCCTTAATTTTTCTATGAAAATGCAATTAAAATACTTTTAATTTGCCACTGATGATGATGATGATGATATGATGAAACTTTATTAATTTGTCAAATTGATCTAGCTGACCTAAGTGACAAGGAGCTAACTGGGGACACAGTATATTATACCATGAAAAAATTCACAGGACATGGGTTGTCAGTTCATAGTCTAATTATCGTGTAGGTTTGGCCCAAAAAATCAATATTTTGTGGCATGCAATGCAATTCTTTGTTATTTTCCAGTTTTCTTCGTCAAATTACATAACTTCTTGCCTCTTCTTCTCAAATTACATAACTTCTTCTCCACCCCTACCCACCTGTTCCACAGTGGGGTTTGACTTTCCATGTACGTCCAATGGTTATGCAATGGAACTGACTTTAACTGTAAAACTTGCAAAAATAAAAACAAAATAAAACTGTCATGAATGAGAAGGAAGCTGTCTGTTAACTTCTTTCCAGGTGGTGTAAAATGATCAAAAGTGGTTTGGCCTTAAACAAACAAAGTCAGGGTCAACCTTGGTCAACCTGATCCCAGGGATGATGCTTAGATTTCCAACAAGTGAAATCTGATGATCACAGGGAGCTAAATTTGGGTCACACCAAAGAGAAAGTCAAGAGTAAAGCAGAAATGGTCTTTCAACCAGACACTTAATTTTTAGGGTTAAATGTATACATCATGTTTGACTGAGAGATTTTCATATTACATCAGATTTAACAGAATGTGATAATGGTGCACTTAAATTAAACTTGTATCAATATTATAAGCAGGGGTTTCAATAAGTTTTGAAATAGCTGTCTGAGCTAACTAAAGTAGGTGACAACCTGATGAATTTTTTAAAGTCATTTGAGTGAAAATACAAAGCAGGCCACGGTAAGAGGTAAATTCTGACAAAGTAGGTGGCAGTAAGCCACCAGTAACCGGCTTTTATTGAAACCCAGTAACTGGCTTTTATTGAAAGCCCTGATTATGATGACACTTTGTGGTGTTTCTTTAACGAGTGTGCAACTCATTAATATGTAATCCTGGACATACCTCTTTCTTTGACCAAATAAACAGTTGAAATTAAGTGCTGTGACATAAGTAATTTTCAAAAAACAAATTGAGGCTTGCAGAGTTTTTGAGTGGATAAAATAATTATACAAAATAATGTGCTATTAGTCAATGTTCGGATGAAGAGTAGCTATTGAATCTGACTTGTAAGTTTGATTTTGTGAGAATTGCCTTTTACAGTGACTTCTTGATTGTCCGGACAATCTCCTCTGGTACCAGATTTTTTCATGAATATTAACAAGGCATAATGAAGATCACTAGAAACTGTCATTATGACTTACTTTTAATTTAGGCATTGAAAAGAGCATTTAAAACTGGTTTGTTTTCTTTCCAAAGAGTGAATGTTTTAGACCAAAGTCTTTGGATGAAGTTTTTACGATACATACACTATCGCATTAAATTCTGATTTCCTAATATTATTGATTCAGTTTAATTTATTTTGTGTCATTAATATTCAAATTTTTGATTACCAGTATCTGGACTCTTGGGTATCTGGACTAATTACTCCAGTCCCAGTAAGTCCAGATAATCGAGATTTGACTGTACCACTTTATGACACAAAAAAATGCATTTTTTTCTGTTAAACAAAAACTAGGGTTCCCAGTCCCCCACAGCATTTTTAAAGATCTTATCCTCGACCTAGCTGTGTATTACCCGCTCTAACTGGCGGGGGTTTCATGAAGGCACCACCATCACTCCTTGTTGCTGGGCATTTATTAACACTCCCCAAAGGGGTTTTTCAGTGTCAATTTCTCCATTGAAACAAGAACATAATAAAAATTCACACAAAATTCAGTAAATACATTAAGAGTTTCACTCTTCTTCTGAAGCAGTCATGAACATGACATTGAAATAAAAAATGACATGGGACAGCCAATCTGAAATTGAACTTAATATTTGGCTCTTTGTACCATTTTTTTTTTCATTTTCATGTGATTACAAAAACTATGCATCCAAAATCAAAGAAGTACACTGTAAACCAAAGCTGCACACCTCAATCAAGTCCATAAGCACAATGCTTTGTCATTGTGAATGCTTTGTTATGAGAATGTAGCAACTGACACAATATAAATGATCTGTACATTAAAAATCTGCATTTTGCAACATAAATGTTATTGTCTTTGGATAAACTACCTTGAGTTCTCTTTTTCTGAAATTGTTGTGAATTCCCAGCAATTTCAGCGCTGTTATAACTTTTAGCTAACACTTGCTTATATCACAGAGCTGGCATCTGCATAGCAATGTACTGGAGGCTGCCATCTGCTCTAACAGGTTGTAAATGGGGTACTGGCTGAGCTGTAGTTATTAATGACCTGATGCCAAAAATTTAAGAGTTTCCTTCATATTTAAGTCAATTACTTTATTAATTATTATTTTTATAAATGTATGAATTAGTCTCTTAATATCTTGCCATTTATACAGCGATTATGAATGAAAATCATTCATATACTGTGAACAATACATTAACCCCATTTACACCCTAGTTCAACCTTTTATAAGGGAGCTGGCATCTGCCTCTGGTTCAGCCATCTGCTCAGAGTACCCAGGGCTGCCATTAGAATCCAGCAACCGGCTTTTATAGCCAGCTACTATGGTGAAATCAGTCAGCCTACTCTCAATCTGAAAATGAGTAAAACAATTAACAGCTATAGGAAGAAATGCCAGATTTTTGAGCGGCTACTTTCTCTGAGAAACCATCTCCTGAAAACCTTAATGACAACCCTGTGTACCACAGATCTGGCATCAATTGCAAGTGTATCTACTATGGGCATCCACTCAATGTCAAAGTGACAGAGCTCCCAAAACAGTACCAATGGCCCATGCTGTCCGGTAAATTCTCTCAACATCACTCCAAAAAAATTCACAAAATACATATTTATAATCATCCGGCATTGAGATAAATGCATATTTAAATAAAAAATGAAGAAGCTTTATGACTTAATTATTCACATCTTGATATCCACGTTCGATAAGCAGGACCGCTTTATCATGAATTTTATCATTTAGTTGCAAATTTATTATCTTATTTGTACAGGAGATATTAAAAATCATGCCATTATTTGTTTATACTACTACCTGAGAAATTTATGTCATGCCATTTGTTTATTTTGTCACACATATTTGATTGGCTTTATACAACATGTTATCTAAAATCATGAAATCAAAGTTCAAAATTATCAGTGTTAACAAGTTTTCTGAAATATGTTTTTGAAAGGACATAGAGGTCCTCAAAGTTTCTGAGATTTTGAAACTTCAAAAGCAGATCCAAAATCTCTACTGCAGTTGATCAGGGTTTTTTTCCCGGCCTGCAATGTTGTAATTTATGGTGACTTCACAACCATGGAAATGATTACGGCATCTAATCTTGCAAGTGTTTGATAAACTCTGCTGGATTGTACTGCTGCAAACTCTGCACTGACGATAGAAGAAATGGCTCGTTCATTGTCATCACCTTCTTCAAAATCAGCAAGCGACCTCTTGTTGGTATGTCCTGTCATATTGATAATTGCTGACTGAGGTTGCTTTGCAGCTATCAGCTTCTTCACCAAGGTTTTGTGAGCACTGTACATGGTTTGTGAGTATTTCTGCCTGACTTGAAATGGTCTTCATAAAGAAATTGATGCTGTTGATGCCCATTCTCTGTCTTTTATACCACACTTGTGTCTTGGGTCATTAATTTACAGCAAGACAAAATGGACCACTGTTTTGCATTGCGTCAGTGCTAAAGGGAAAATCTTCAATGTACATGTTATGGTGCTCCTGACAGCCCGTCAAACTGAAGTGTTGGGTGAGCAGGTCAACCACATGGTGTGTATCAGTGACTGTGGTGAATAGCTTCAAAGCACTGCTTTGGACCATAACAGCTCTTTGTTGTGAGAGGTGAGTGCCTTTTCAGCATTAGCTCTTTAACAAAAACCTTGTTCATGAAGGAACCTTGCCTCTCCTTTCAGGACATTCCTGCAGCTGGAGAATTCATTATCCTTTCCTATGGAGAAGTTGTCATCATTTTCTCTCGGGTGTCAGTCCAATGAAGCCAGCATAACTCTCAATCTGTCTGGTTCATACTCTGAACCATCTTTCTCACAGATCTCAGTGAAGAACTTTTGTAACTTTTTGTCCAGTTTTTTCGCTTCATATGTAAGCGAGCAAAATTGCTTCAAAGTTCTTGCTTTTGGCCCAGCTTGTTCAAACACTAAGCCAGGTCAATGTACTTTTCTTAGTATTTTGGTTTTCTGCATTTTCTTTAAGTTATAAGTCAGATCTCTTGAATTTCAAATCTGGAAATCTTTCTACCACCTTTTTGTAACTTGCATGATGACGTGATTTCATGATTTTGGTTATCATGGAAACGGTAATTTTCACATGTCTGTAATTCAAATTAAGCTGAAATACTTCTGCTCTAAGCCAATGAAATTGCAGAAAATTCTTGGGTAGTAGTATAAATGATAGAAATGTGTTTTAATTAGTTTCCTCTCCTTATAGCTTTATTACTTAATGATTCTTGTCTTGATATCCATTTTAATAAGGATTACCGTTGATCATGAATTTATCATTATTTTAACTGCAAATTTAGTATAATATTATTGTATTTATGATAAAAATGTTTTTTAATTAGCTTCCTTTCCTATAACTTGATAACTCAATGATTCTCATCTCGACATCCATGTTTAATAAGGATGATCAATTTATCATGAATTTTATCATTTAGCTGCAATTTTATTATCATATTTATGATAGAAATGTGTTTTAATTACTATCCTTTTCCTATATAAATAATAACCACATGATTAGAAAGAAAATAACTCAACCGATGTCATTAAGTATTTTGTGAATTTTATAGTGATTGTTTACCCAGCATCCAGGGCACATCTCTTTGCTAGCTGCCATCTGCTCAGTATAATTCACCACAGTGCATCAAACTTCAAGCATACATGTATAAGCCTACAGTTGACTGCGCTGGCTTTCATAATTCTTCCGCAGCATATCAACGCATATCTTACAAACACCACATCAGGTAATGGTGCAGGGTCATCAGTTGGTCTGGAACCATCATTGTAGACAATGTCCACTACTGTGCCCACTGTTCCATTGAACAATCCCCATGTAGCCTTCAGGTTTACTGTCAGCATCACTTTGCTGTCACGGCAAAGATACAGTAGTGGCAGTAAACCACCTGCCTTATTGCTGTCAGCCTTCTGTGCGTGCCTGCCATTGTCAACTGCCTTGATCCTTGCTACTGGATGGTCTGGATCCCGGTTACACTCAAGCAGCTTAGCTTTATTGCGTTCCCATTCCAAACGATGTGTTGGGAAGACATAGAGGCCTTGCTCGTCCATCCTGCTAAGAAGTTCTGGACCATGGCTTATGCAGAGATTGTGCCACTGAAACTTCTGCAGCCAGTGGACTTGCTGGGGTGTTGTGGAATATGTCCTCATTGACATTAGCACATTTCTCAGCTGCTCTTCAGATTCAGTTTGTCTCACCATCTGAGTTAGCTCAACAGCACTGTCAAAGCTCGTCCAGACCAATCGACCATGGTTAGATGGTGCACTACGGCTATGGTCAATGTACACTGGGGTATCGCACACAGGAGGTAGCTGTACATCATCTCCCATAAGCACTACAACAGGAAGGGCTCCCCAAAGCTCTTCTGCATTGGCTCCTCTGTTAATTGCATATCGTGTATGCTGTTCCATCCAGCCAAGAGTGGTGCGGCCAAACATTGATCGCTCATCGCCAATCAGAACTTTCAGATTCTTGCACCTGTTCTGAATTTTCTCTAACACAGGACCTGAAGGTACAGTTAGCTCATTACAAGATCTTCCACCAGTTGGGATTCCTAAAAAGCTGTGAACAGTACTGCCTTGAACAAGATAGGCAGAATTTCCAGTGGGGGTTATCACCTGTACTGCGTCATTCTTTCTGAATAATTGCCGCACTAGCCTCTGAAGGCACTTGATAACATATGACTTTCCTGTTCCTGCAGTTCCGGAGACAACAAGGCGCAATGGATGATAATCATTCTGGTTCTCAACAAAGGTGTAGAGTGTGTGCAATACTAGACTGACTAGAGCTCTCTGATTGTCATTTAAGGACACTGGAGACACATCTGGTAATTCAAGGCCCACAGTTTCGTGTTCTTCAGCTTGTTTGATGGTTTCTTCAAGCCATGTCTTTGGGTCTTTACCCTCAGGAAGAATGATGGAAACACTGCTCCAGTCATACTGCTCTCCACCATCATCATAATCAAAGTCCTTCTCTACACCTTCAAATCTCTGATTCTGGCCTGCATAGACATCAACCCAATCTGGTTGTTCTTCTGCTTCAACAGCATCACCCTCCAGGTTGTCTTCAAATACCGGTTCTTGTGGATGCTCTGCATAGTGCTTTGCCTTAGAGACTTGCGCCTTCACAAATGTTGGGCACTCGTTAGTTGCAACAAAGTCCTTGAAATGATCAATCCAAGATTCAGAATCTCCCTTTACTTCTTGGATGTGAAACCAGTTTGGCCAGTGTAAGAGGAGCATTGATCTACAGTAGTCCTCACTCAATGGCCATGTTGCATGTGTAGCACCCCCACTTACAACTGGAACCTTGCCATCCTTAGATGCAAACTGGTACCAAGAGAAATACTGGTCCTGCGGTCGTGCAAGGTACTTATCCAAAGGGGTGCTGCGTGTTGCGGTGTCGCCATCACGTTCCAGGCGCCTTGAGCCTGTCATTGACAAATACGTAAACTGACGGCTACAACGCCAAAGTGCTAATCCACTAAGCTCAAATGAGGCCTCAGGACCACTGATGTCTCGCCTTCCCACTGTCTTTATTAGCATCTTAGCGCAAATTGACTTCCCTGTCACTTGGTCAGCATCAGCTGTATCTACAGCATTTACCATGTCCTCAAAGAGGTCAGCAGTAGCGCCAGTGGGTTCACTGTCTTTACATGCATAGCCACACACATAGTCAATTATAGCTATGATATCATCTGTGCTGGGATTGTCTGGAGAAGAATTTGACAGAATCAAGCTTAAATCACCATTTGCTCTCCACGACTGCAACTGATAACACGAATGCTGAATCACACGTGGGTGGTCACGTGGCATCTCAAGGCGAGGGGCTCCATTGTGATCATTAACAATTTCTGGCTCACTGTGCAGTTTCTTCCCTGGGAAAAACTCACTTCCAAATTCCATGCGGCACACCCTCTCATTAGGCTGCAATCCTTGCTCAGGATGGCGAGGTGTCCTCAAGCAGTAATCTGAACAACTGTGTAACCCAACTCGGTTCACCAAAAGCAAATGATCCTCCAGCATCACATCTTGGGTTGAAGCTACATCCATCAGCATCTTTACCAGGGGATCTTGGTCATTCGGTATTGGGTTAGCTGAACCCTCAGGTAGAGGCCAGAGATCTTTTCTTGGCTTTCCTTCCTCATCACTACCAGCTGGGTGTAATGCCGTCATGGCTAGGTTTTCTTCAGCCCACTGGTTAAGTATGGCAGCATACTCATATTCATCACACTCGTCTTCACGAGCTTGGTGCAACAGCTGATGTGGCTGTCTGTCCTCTCTCCAGCTAAGTTGGTGCCAGTGGATTTGACCCCGGGACTTGGCAAATTCATACCGGTACCAATAGTCAGAGACACCAAACACAGGCTTTAGAACCTTGTCATGGTATGACTGCGTACGCAGGTCAAAATAGTTTACCACGATGTGGGTATTCTCTTGCACAGCCTTGTAGCGAGCATTGCTATCATCAGCAAGGTTTACTTCTTTCCCCGTGGTCTGCAAAATGTACTGTTCAAGTAGTCTTCTGAGTGGAGGAAAGTAGAACTCAGCGCAACTTCCAGTCATAAAAAATGAAGGCAATCCTTTCTTCTCATTCACCATGAACTCAATCAAGGCTCGAAGCTCTCTCCGCCTTTGATGCCAGTACTGAGCAGTGCCACGCAAATTTGCTCCAAAATACAAGAGCTTGTTGGTGAATGAAGTATCACCTCTTGCTAGTCGCTCCTGTAGATCTGCAACCGTTAACTGGGGATCTCCTAGTTGCTGATCGACAAAGTATCTGCTCTGTTCTAAGGCACGCTTCCTCATGATCATGTTGTGAACAACGAACTTCCATACTTTGTGTCTAGCAAACCTCCCATCCTGATACCACAGTAGGTGCTCTGCCCAATCATGTAGTGTGGGACACGTTATTGGACGATTGATATGAAAATCGCCTTTTCCATATGGAAACAAGCAGGGGAAAGCCATTGTGAAAAAATATGGAGTTGTAAACTCAGATGCTGGGGTTGTGTCTGCGCTCGGCCATGGGATCACGGGTTGTTCATGACCTCGTTGAACCCGTTCTGTTTCAGCTTCCTGGGGTTCAGACACAACTTCATTTATGGCTGCTTCTACCTGTGCCTGTACATTCACTCCTGGCTCAGGAAGAATAACCCCAGAGACTGTTGAGTCATCGCTACTATCTGTTTCGCCTGCATCCAACTGTTGTGGGGCAGGACCTTGATCGTCCATGTGTTCTGTGCTTTCAGAAAACTCGACTGTTCTCAAATTGGGCAATTCACCATCAGCTGGTAAATTCTGCAGACGGGCCTCATCAATAACTACGTCAGCGTAGGCAGGATTATTGTCCTTCAGCCAACGGAGAGCACCTTCAACCTGTTGTCTTCTAACCCTAAAGTCCTTATGAGTGTCATCTTTCCCCCGCCTTCTCACACGTATGATGTCCACTTCTGCTGGTAGACGAGGCAGAATAGTGGCTGGTTCTTGTACTGCTTGAGGGAATGCAATGCAGTGACCCCTAGAAGCAATTCCTCCATGTTTCAACATGTGCACATGTACAGTGGGTGCTAGTCTAGCTATCAACATCTGCTCAGCATCTGACATTTCAGACAGTTCCTTGGGTACAGACATTGGATCCATGTTGTTTTCCTCTGACCAAACTTTTGGTACCTTCTTATCTCTCCTGCAGCGAGTGCACATGTTCCTTGTGACTTTGCCTTCCAATCTCCGTTCGTTGCAAACTTCACAACAACTGAACATATATGTCATCTGCTCCACCTCAAAATTCCGTATAGCAAAGTATGCATTGTCTTCCACTTGACTTGACCCTGCTGGTGGAGGTGGTGGTAGATCTCCAACAACTTCACGCAGCCTTCTTTCCTCCTCAGTAACTCTCCTTTGATTGCATCGCTGTCTTTTTCTTCTGTCATCGTCTGTTTCATCTACACCAGCATGTGCAAACTCATAGACCACTCCTACTGCCCTTCTCTGTCAATTAGACTACTATCTTCTAAGTGGCCATGGTTATTTGATTCAGGAACAGGCTGCTGTGCTTCCAATAAGTTGCTTGCTTCCAAACTAAGACAGTCTTATAATACAGTATTCTCCCTTTCAATGTGTTTTTCTGGTAAAATTAATGATTATTATACATAAACTTCAGGATATGCTTTGAACTGAACTGTAACAACCCAATTCAAGCTAGTAAAAGAAAAGGGAAAGTATAACAAAGGTGGCTGTCATGTTTGGATACCCTGGCTACATGTAGGTTACATTTCCAATAGCCATCCCCAAATGCAAAATTTGAATACATGTGCATGTGTTAAAAATTAATATTATGTACAATATTCATAATATAATATTATGTATAATAATTTCAAGTGATTGTAATGTACGGTACTATGCCAATTTAATTTCCTTTCTAATAGATTTTAGTAGATGGTTGATTAAAAAACAGTTATGGACCCTACAAGAACGAACATCAATTGATCTGATGTACAAATATGTACATGTATAGATTACCCTTACAAACAAAAAAACATGGCAGTGATAAAAATTGTGGCAAATCTTGGGCCTATACAGTATGTGGAAATGATGATACCAAATTTCGCCAAATTCCAAGCTACAGTAAGTATATTGGGAAGAAAACTCATGTTATCCATTATATGGGAGAGCTATGGGAATAGAATGCTCATAGAAATCCCACCATTGGCACATTTGTTTGCTGCCCCACGCCTTGCATAGAATTGATATGGGATGTGCACATAATAGAATTTCCATATGAATACCATAAAAGCTCATTAAGCCCCCCGTCTCTATTAACCCCCCTGTGTAATAAGCCCCCCCTACCCATTTGGGACATGAGATTTTGTAATTAGTCCCCCAACCCCAATTCCCTCTTAATTAATTCCAGGCCTCATCAACAAGAGGGGCATGAAGGGGTGGTGTTGGAGAGGGGAGGGCTAATATTTCAAATCATATACATGCTATTTTCATGTTTAAAAAGGTAATGAAACTTTATTTACTGTATATGTTGTAGGTCAAAATAAAATTCAGGTCAAAATGAAATTCCTTTGTCTTCTAACCTGAAATATTTATGAATCATGAATAATTAGGGTTAAAAGACAAAGGAATTTGATTTTGACCTAGGTTGAATTCATTTTGACCTGAATTTCATTTTGACCTACAACATATACATGGTTAAGATTTAAAGCTGCAAGCTTGTGGGGCCATGTGGGAGAAATGTTGGTTTTTGAGGAGAGGGGAAAACTGGAGTACCTAAAGGAAAACCTCTCGGAGCAGGGTAGAGAACCAACAAACTCAGTCCACTTAAGACGCCAAGTCATAAGTGGACAAACTCAAACAATGCAGAGAAACATTATTATTTAATAAAGAGCAGCAAGCAGTATTATACCCATAAGTGTATATTTGGTTAAAAACAAACCAAATGGGTTGTGTGAAGTGACCGAGCATTCCGGATCGAATTGGAATTTTGAAGTGTTGGTTTTTGAGAACAGGGGGAAACAGGAGTACCAGGAGAAAAACCTCTTGGAGCAGAGAAGAGAACCAACAACAAACTCAACCAACGTATGACGTCGAGTCCACGAATCAAACCAGGGCCACATTGGTGGAAGGCAAGTGCTCTCATCACTGCGCCATCCCTGCTCAGAGATATCTAGTTTACTCTTCCTGTGGCACTCGATATCTAATAAATTAACTCAAGCAGATCACTGTTGTTTTCAAATTCAGTGGCTGGTTGGCATTTCCAAATTTAAACAACATTCCATTTTGTGCTCACAACTAACAGTTAAGGCAATATTTGTGTGATTGAGAAAGTTGCAATGTTTTGAAGCATGGGAGTTTTTTTACAGCCGGTTTTGGCCAGCATGGGTGCCAATGGGTTAAGGAAAGGAAAGGAAATAAACTGTTTTGTAGATATAAGAATATTTATTTGGACTGTCAGCTACATGTAAATGTTCGAAGCACTTCAAGAAAACAAAACATCTAGAGACATTCACATGGGATACATAAATGAAGGGCTGGGGGTTTAAACTGCCTATGTCGAATTTTAGGTTGGTTTTAGATTTTTATCGAAAATGAAACAAAAATTGGTGAAAAAAATACCAGACAATGTTTTTCTATCAAATACACCATTTTGCTACTGATCAGTTCCTGGTGAACTGTGGGTAGATCCAGTCCTTTATGAGGGCAAACGGTCAAAATTACAATTTCAAATTACATCCTAAAATGGCCGCTTGCCCCCACAAAAGACTGGATCTACCCACAATTCACCAGGAACTGATCATTAGCAAAATGGTGTATTGCTTCTAGTTCACATGCAAAAATTTGGCAAATTGGTGAAAAATAAAAAAACCACCTAAAATGCAACAAAGGAAGTTTATTCTCCCAGCCCTTGATTTTTTTTTCATATACACCCATGATTCTATCTATCAGCCACAACATACAATGACAAGTGTACCTGTATTAGTAACAGCTGTTGCAACAGGAACAGGGTTTAGATTACCAATGGTATTCTCTGGAGGAGCATCGTCATGAGCATAGCATTCTACAAAAAAGAGGTCCACTAAATATATTTGTAATCATGGTACTCCTACTGCCCTACAGTGTATACTCTGCCAATTACACAACTATCTTCTAAGTGGCCATGGTTTAATTTATTTCTGGAACAACAGGCTGCTGTGTTTCTAATAAGTGACTTGCTTCCAAAGTAAGACAGTCTTCTAATTAAGAATTTGTTCATGCTTAGCGAGTGTATATCAAGTTATACTGAGAAATGCTTTTTGGGTGCTTTCCAAATTTCACAAGTGCATCTATAACTTAATATACGCACAGCTAAAAGCATGAGCAAATTCTTTTATAACATAACGACAACAAGGATCTGTGCGAAGAAGCTTTTTATTGTGATAGATTGCAAAATTCTCACAACGCACAAAAAAACGTAAACAAACATCCTCATTGGCTGGTCAAAAACACGCCACAATTTATACTTTGGTTTGAGTGAGAACATTTGATCCAGTTAACCATGTTAACCAATAACTGTGAATGAAAAGCTCAAAATTTACAGGGAAAATGGAGACGTGCATGTATCAGCAGATTTCTTCTCACATGCACAGTGTCCAAGACAAAGCGAAGGCAGCATACGATGCTGTCTTTTCTTTTTCCACAGGCGAGAAGTCACAAAGACAAACAGATAACAATTTTAGGATTTAGAGTTAACATATATTACGTGTTGTTCCAGTTCTGAAAGCGACAACAAAACAATCCTCTTCGGCTGAATTCATACGGGGCAGACTAGCCACTTTTGCGTGGTGTATGCGAAGGCAATCTTTCCCGTGAAATATTACTCATGGTCTTGACTGCACCAAATGTATTTTAAGAGAAAGGTTGAAAGGAATTTTAATTTCCTAACAATGACACCCTTCAACAGCGCAAGTATTCAGAATTTCAGACAGATGAAACTGCAAATTGCAGCGAATTGATGTTGAAAGCTGACTTTGTTGTGATACTTCATGTAAGAACAAGGAAAGATATTAACGAAAGTCACCTCATGGAAATATTATGTTATTCCGTTGAGTATTAGAACTGTTTATCTTTAAATTACGCAACTAATTTGAAATACTATTACATTACAGTTCAGTTTTGCACTTCAATTAGAGGTACAAGAAGTCAAATGATACTGCGATGTAATAGTACTGTACTCATGGAAATGTAAAAGCATACTAGCAGTACCATTTTGTAAAACTTTAAAAACAACTAATTTTACAAAGTTTTTCAACACTAACCCCTTGTTAATAAGTGTACAGTGGCCTTCAGCAAAATCAGTTATGGTTGCAAAAAATGCATCGGAGTAAACTTCAAGGCACCCTGATTTTCAAAATTTTCCAGGGGGCACCCCATTCCATTGTGCAGAAGTGAGGTCCTTCTCTCCAGCACCCTACCCCACAGGGCTGCCATTATCACGACAAGATAGTGCTCCGGCTACTTCAGAATTTCCTCCTGCTACTTTTTTCCAATTTGAAAACCCTGACATAAACATTCATACAAATCCTAAACATAAAAGGGTTTCCAAAACAGAACTGCAAAATTTTACTTGGTCACTGCAGAGACAGAACTATTAATAATGGTAAAAAAAAAAGCCTGAACTGTTGTTCATCTTTGTTGACTTTGTTTCAATTTTCATGCATGTTAACAGTAAAATGTGGAATAAGTAAAACCAATTGCATCTCAAACTTGAAAATGTGAAAAAGCATGTAATCCCATGATTCTATTTAGTAGCCACCAATGACATACACTCTAACTACCTGTATTACATGTAGTGGCCGTTGTTGCAATGGGAACAGAATTTTGATTTCCAGTGTTAATATTCCCTGGAAGAGCATCGTCATGAGCATTGCATTCTATAAAGAAAAAAAAAGAGCTACTGGTAATTATTGAACTGTAATGCTACTCCTACTCCCCTTGCTCTATCAATTACCTAAAATTCACATTGAATAATAATTAAAACACCTGAAAAAAAATCATAAATACATAAACAGGTAAAAATTATGTAAAATATTAAACCAGAAAAATGATTAAACTAGAAAAAAATAAATCAAAAGAATGTATTATTATCCTTCTGGTGTAGAAAGGGTTTCAAGCGATCCTTAAAAAAAATTAATTCGTTTAAAGAATGAGAGAGTTCCATGAATTTACAACTCTAAAGAAATACGAGAATTTTAGAGAACATAAGTTCGCGCACATTTAATTTTAAACTGGTAATTAGCATGTCTGAGATTATATTTAAAACTGTCGGCTGTCACAAGAGTAAAAGTAAATAGTGCTCACTGATCAGATCCGACAAAACAGATGCTATATAAACCACTTAATCTTAATTAAAAACATCTATCAAATACAGACAATTTTCCAATACAAATCGGAGACTCTGTTCGCCGGATTAAAGGTTGATGAGTCAAGCAAAAGCAAAAAAAGAAGAAACAGTACGGGATAATTAGCCGCAACAAACAATGACACTAAATCCTCACAACATAAACAAAATATAAGCTATGTGGTACCGTAAATTCTGGAAAATTGCTTGAAAAAATTCCCGAGAAACCAGACCAACAATAATCCACAGCCACAATCACTCGACAAACAATCGAGAATCCAAAAGAATAATGTAGGAGCAGAGTCTTCTATTTTATGGCCAATCAACTTCTCATTTTGAATGAACGCGTGTGGAGCGGCCATTTTGTTTGCTGTAATAAGAGATGTGTACAAACGGACTTGTTCCTACTCCCCCACTCTTACAAGACATCGTTGCCAAGCAACATTTGGCACATTATTTTAATTTTACCTGGAAATCTTCTCGCCTCATGCTGCTCCACGCGTGAATTTTGTCTTATTTCTCGCTGCCGTTCCCTCTCTATTTCTCGGCGCTCCTCGGTACCATTCCTTCTCATTTCCCGATGCCGTTCTCTCTCTCGTGCACTCTCCTCTTCACTCCTGTTGTTTCTCATTTCTCGCAGCCTTTGTATTTCTGTTTCACGTTCTTCCACCGTTCTGTTGCTTCTCATTTCTCGCAGCCTTTGTATTTCTGTTTCACGTTCTTCCACCGTTCTGTTGCTTCTCATTTCTCGCAGCCTTTGTATTTCTGTTTCACGTTCTTCCACTGTTCTGTTGCTTCTCATTTCTCGCAGCCTTTGTATTTCTGTTTCACGTTCTTCCACTGTTCTTTTGCTTCTCATTTCTCGCAGCCTTTGTATTTCTGTTTCACGTTCTTCCACTGTTCTGTTGCTTCTCATTTCTCGCAGCCTTTGTATTTCTGTTTCACGTTCTTCCACCGCTCTGTTGCTTCTCATTTCTCGCAGCCTTTGTATTTCTGTTTCACGTTCTTCCACCGTTCTGTTGCTTCTCATTTCTCGCAGCCTTTGTATTTCTGTTTCACGTTCTTCCACCGCTCTGTTGCTTCTTATTTCTCGCAGCCTTTGTATTTCTGTTTCACGTTCTTCCACCGTTCTGTTGCTTCTCATTTCTCGCAGCCTTTGTATTTCTGTTTCACGTTCTTCCACCGTTCTGTTGCTTCTCATTTCTCCCAGCCTTTGTATTTCTGTTTCACGTTCTTCCACCGCTCTGTTGCTTCTTATTTCTCGCAGCCTTTGTATTTCTGTTTCACGTTCTTCCACCGCTCTGTTGCTTCTTATTTCTCGCAGCCTTTGTATTTCTGTTTCACGTTCTTCCACCGCTCTGTTGCTTCTCATTTCTCGCAGCCTTTGTATTTCTGTTTCACGTTCTTCCACCGCTCTGTTGCTTCTCATTTCTCGCAGCCTTTGTATTTCTGTTTCACGTTCTTCCACTGTTCTTTTGCTTCTTATTTCTCGCAGCCTTTGTATTTCTGTTTCACGTTCTTCCACTGTTCTGTTGCTTCTCATTTCTCGCAGCCTTTGTATTTCTGTTTCACGTTCTTCCACCGTTCTGTTGCTTCTTATTTCTCGCAGCCTTTGTATTTCTGTTTCACGTTCTTCCACCGTTCTGTTGCTTCTCATTTCTCGCAGCCTTTGTATTTCTGTTTCACGTTCTTCCACCGTTCTGTTGCTTCTTATTTCTCGCAGCCTTTGTATTTCTGTTTCACGTTCTTCCACCGCTCTGTTGCTTCTCATTTCTCGCAGCCTTTGTATTTCTGTTTCACGTTCTTCCACCGCTCTGTTGCTTCTTATTTCTCGCAGCCTTTGTATTTCTGTTTCACGTTCTTCCACCGCTCTGTTGCTTCTCATTTCTCCCAGCCTTTGTATTTCTGTTCCACGTTCTTCCACTGTTCTGTTGCTTCTTATTTCTCGCAGCCTTTGTATTTCTGTTTCACGTTCTTCCACCGTTCTGTTGCTTCTCATTTCTCCCAGCCTTTGTATTTCTGTTTCACGTTCTTCCACTGTTCTGTTGCTTCTTATTTCTCGCAGCCTTTGTATTTCTGTTTCACGTTCTTCCACCGTTCTGTTGCTTCTCATTTCTCGCAGCCTTTGTATTTCTGTTTCACGTTCTTCCACTGTTCTGTTGCTTCTTATTTCTCGCAGCCTTTGTATTTCTGTTTCACGTTCTTCCACCGTTCTGTTGCTTCTCATTTCTCCCAGCCTTTGTATTTCTGTTTCACGTTCTTCCACCGCTCTGTTGCTTCTCATTTCTCGCAGCCTTTGTATTTCTGTTTCACGTTCTTCCACCGCTCTGTTGCTTCTCATTTCTCGCAGCCTTTGTATTTCTGTTTCACGTTCTTCCACCGCTCTGTTGCTTCTTATTTCTCGCAGCCTTTGTATTTCTGTTTCACGTTCTTCCACCGCTCTGTTGCTTCTCATTTCTCGCAGCCTTTGTATTTCTGTTTCACGTTCTTCCACCGTTCTGTTGCTTCTCATTTCTCGCAGCCTTTGTATTTCTGTTTCACGTTCTTCCACCGTTCTGTTGCTTCTCATTTCTCGCAGCCTTTGTATTTCTGTTTCACGTTCTTCCACCGTTCTGTTGCTTCTCATTTCTCCCAGCCTTTGTATTTCTGTTTCACGTTCTTCCACCGTTCTGTTGCTTCTCATTTCTCCCAGCCTTTGTATTTCTGTTTCACGTTCTTCCACCGCTCTGTTGCTTCTCATTTCTCGCAGCCTTTGTATTTCTGTTTCACGTTCTTCCACCGTTCTGTTGCTTCTCATTTCTCCCAGCCTTTGTATTTCTGTTTCACGTTCTTCCACTGTTCTGTTGCTTCTTATTTCTCGCAGCCTTTGTATTTCTGTTTCACGTTCTTCCACCGCTCTGTTGCTTCTTATTTCTCGCAGCCTTTGTATTTCTGTTTCACGTTCTTCCACCGATTTTTCCAACTTTTCGCGGGATTCCTTTATCTCGGATCTTTCGCAAGTGGATTGGAGCGAGATCTTCATTAGAGGTGGTGAAGATATCAATCATGTATTTTCCATGTTTTATACCAAATTAAACAAGCTTTTGAACAAGTATGCTCCGATGAAAACATTATCTAAAAGGAAAGCAAAGCAGCTTTCGAAACCTTGGATTACTAAGGGAATCAGGCCATCAATTAAAATAAAAAATCAACTTTATATGAGTGGAGACCAAAGCAAGTATAAACACTATCGAAATGCAATATCCAATTTAATTCGTGTAAGTAAGAAAAAGTATTTTTACGAATATTTTAATCACAACGTTTCTAATATGAGAAAGACATGGGAAGGGATAAATTATTTACTAAACCGCAAAAAGAAAAATAATATAACAGTTCATAACCTAAAACAGCGAGGGAGTAATACTACCACCAATGATAAATTTGCGATCTCAAACATTCTAAACAAACACTTTACGAGCGTCGGACCGAATCTAGCAAACAAACTTTTAAATTCAGACAAACATTTTACTGATTTTCTTGATAAAAGTAACTCACCGGCCTCGTCATTTTTCTTTCAACCAATAATGCCTAACGAAATCAGGTTAGAGATAGTCTCAATGCCAAATAACAAATCACACGGGTTTTACTCCTGTCCAACGCACATACTGAAGTGTGCAAGTGATATTATTAAGGATATTTTAGCCGATATTTTTAATAAGTCTGTTGAACTCGGGATATACCCATCTAAATTAAAAATGGCAAAAGTTATACCAGTCTTTAAAAATGATGATGATACAGATCCTAATAACTATCGACCAATTTCATTATTATCATGCTTTAATCGAATTTTTGAAAAGTTAATGTATAAAAGGATGAAAAAATTTATAGAAAAAGAAAACATCTTGTGCACATCGCAGTATGGCTTCAGACAGGGACACTCAACAGAACATGCTATTTTGGATATTGTTAACGAAATACAGTCAAATATGGATAAAGGTCTTATCTCCTGTGGCGTTTTCATAGACCTCCAAAAGGCTTTTGATACCGTTGACCATACTATCTTACTTCAAAAACTGGATTTTTATGGATTTAGAGGTATAATAATTAATTGGTTCTCTTCTTATTTGGGAGAAAGGACGCAAGTTACAGCTGTTGACTCTCTAACTTCTGATATATCAAATATTGTGTGTGGAGTTCCCCAGGGTTCCGTATTAGGTCCTCTGTTGTTCCTTTTATATGTTAATGATATCTACTCTTCGTCACTAAAATTTAAATTCTATCTTTTTGCTGACGATACTAACATACTATTTTCCCATAAAAATCTTAAATGCTTAGAGAAAATAATGAATGATGAACTCAGTAAGGTATGTAAATGGTTAATATCTAACAAATTAAGTCTTAATATAAAAAAATCAAATTTCATTATCTTCCGTCCCTATCAGAAGAAACTCGCCTACACACCTAAAATTAATATTTTTGATAACCAAACAAACAAGTTCGTGCCATTAGAATGCAAAGATTACGTTAAGTACTTAGGTGTTCTAATTGACTATAGACTTTCTTGGAACAATCAAATTGATGCGATTCTATTAAAAATCAGTAAAACAATTGGATTATTATCAAAATTGCGGCATTCTGTACCTTCCCGCACACTCATTTCTATATATCACTCTTTAGTTGCACCCTATCTTCGCTATGGCTTGATTGCGTGGGGCCAAGCTAGCAAGTCCCAGTTAAACAAACTTCTCGTTCTTCAAAAACGTGCCCTTAGATTCATATACTTCGCTAACTTTCGAGATCATGCAATTCCGTTGTTTCTCGATGCAAATATTTTACCACTTCATTTTCTTTATTATCAACTGCTTTCAGAAACGATGCATGATGTAAGTAATCATCTTGTACCCTCTAATATTCAAGACTTGTTCCTTCCCACTTCTCGAGTTCATTCATACAATACTAGGTCCTCAACGTCCGATAATTTTTATATAAAAAAATCAAATCTTGAAATTCAAAAATATGCTTTTTCGAGAATTGGCGCGAAATTGTGGAATGAGATACCAACTA
>JAEMWC010000120.1:477500-480000 GCA_016490735.1 Pachyseris speciosa | reverse complement strand
CCTAGCTTTCTGTCCAAACCCACGGAAACCAAAGCTTTTAACCGTTTGCCTTCAAAACTGGTTTTGAAATTTGAATCAAATTTCGTCAAGGACAGAAAATAGTAATCCGAATGCGTAGTAGAATTTGGACCGACCCAAATCAACAAAATTACGGCTGTTGATTTAGACGTCGAACTTAATTTGCCGTTCCAAAGGCGTTCCTAATGCAGGTCGGGTTCCTGTTCCAGTTCTGCGTAAACTGCTTAAGGATATACAATATAATAATTTATGCATTAGGTTCGGCTCATGAAAAGTTCGGCGTTTTAATCAAAGCCGTTCCAAAGTCAAAATTTCCGCCTCGTCCAGGCGAAAAAAACGCCTGAGCCGTACCAAATTAAAATAGCCGTTCTTAATTGTTCAGACGCCGAACTTTTCATGTACTTAATTGAATGCATTAGGTTCGGTTCATGAAAATTACGGCGTCTGAATCCGGCCTAAGCGTCGATGGGTGTCCCAATTGACATATTTTTAAACTGGCATAGTTATTGTTACTGTAAACCATCTGGAATCATTTTTTTTTAATTGCGCTCCTAGGTTAGACGAGTAAGTAATTGAGAAATTGGCAAAAGAAAACTTTGAAAAATGAGTAAACGAAGAAGAAAAACGCTCAACTAATCATTTTTGGGAAAAGTTACTAAATAGCTGAAGGTGTCGAAATCCGGTAATTAAAATTAGTGATCCAGCAGACATTTTTTGCGCCAAGTTTCGTTTGGGATCTCGAATTCCATGATATTTTGTTTACATCAACATTCGAACTAATTTCCAGTGGGTGGTTTTTGGATTTATTCAGTTCAGACGAATTTGCAACACCACACCTGTTTCTTCTGATCATAACCAACGTGGAATCACAGGTAACCCAAGCTAGAAACAGGAGCGCTGATCGTTACTGCGTAATATTTCAAGTATAAGGATTTGTATGGAAAGCAAAACAATTGTTTATAAAATCGGAAAATATTAAATAAAGTTGAATAAAAAATGGTTAACCTTACGTCGGTAGTATATTTGTTGCTGTCTATGTAACTCCTGAGCTGATCTATGTTCATTTGGTGGGGCTTTGTGGATCCGGTTTGTTCTCTCTTTAAGAGTTACACACGAGAACATTTTTTTGCTATGATGGTGATGGTGATGGTGATGGTGATGATGATGATGATGATGATGATGATGATGGTGGTGGTGGTGGTAGTGGTGGTGATGGTGGTGGTGGTGGTGGTGGTGGCGGTGATGATGGTGATGTAGATGATGATAGTAGTGGCACTGATGATGGTGATGGTGATGGTGATGGTCATGATGATGATGATGATGGTGGTGGTGGTGGTGGTGATGATGATGATGATGATGATGATGATGATGATGATGATGATGATGACGCAAAATAAACTAAAATTCGTGCTTATCTTGTACTAGTTGTGCGTGTGGAAGAGTATATTAATCTGATCTGATTGTTCTTTCTCCAACAGGTTATGTAGAGCCACACTTTGCACCTAACGATTTATGCTCGTGCACCAAAAACCCGTTACCACAGTGCGGTTGCTGCTATGACTTCGAATTAGCGGAAAAAAGTCACAATAGTAAGTACGTCATCCCTGACTCCTGTATCAACTGGAATCGAGAAAAAGCAATCATAATTTTCTTGACAGACACCAGTAAGGTATAAATTCTAGAAATTAGACCGCGAAGTCCTGTTCCATCTGTTTCTTTCATTACATTTGTCCATAGAAGAATAAGCTAACCAAGTGAGCTAACCGTCGCCCGGTTTGCGCAGTTGGTAAGAGTTCTGGACTTTTTAGGGGAAGGTCGATGGTTTAAACCCACGCCCTCAGTAGATATTATAACATAGTTAGGAAATTCGTGTAATCAAATTTACTTGCGCGAGCGTGCTTCATATTCCCATTGGGCACGCTGATGAGGTCGGCGTTAAACTACCGCATTGAAAATGTGATAAACCAATTGGTTCATGTGTCAGCTGTGCGTTATCGAGGTATGAAGCACTTGGTAAGTTTGGACAGCACTTAAGAAGATTGAGTGGCTTTCGCATCTTTCGTGCTTTCCAAACTTCCCGCGTGCTTCATATCTTGATGAGCGCACGCTGACGCATGAACCAGTTGTTAAGTGATTTCAAGACGTTGGACTTGTCTTCTTCACCTCCACACAAAGGAAAAGATCGAAAGGGTCACATTAGATTCCACACACTCTCTGCTAAGGGTTGGAATAGTTGTTCCCAGGGTTGGTCTAGCCTCCTATACGCCTCAAGGCTGAGTGGAGGCTGGGCGATGGGCGAAACAACTATCCGTAGAAGCAGCTTGGGTAACAGAAACTAGCAGTCCAATGGGCTATTGTCGCCTATGCTCAACAACAACAACTACAATCACTACAACTACCACTACCACCACCACTGCCACAGCCACAGCCACTGCCACTGCCACTGCCACTGCCACTGCCACTGCCACTGCCACTGCCACTG
>JAEMWC010000120.1:462500-465000 GCA_016490735.1 Pachyseris speciosa | reverse complement strand
TGCAGAAAATATTGTGTTTAAACCATAACCCTTTCTGGTCCACACAAGGCTCTTACTCTCCTTATTTTCACCTCTGCACAGCAACAAACCCACCTCCGTTTTGCCAGGGCATAAAACCGGCCGCCTATATTTGTGAGAAGTACTCCAACATGTCCTACGGTGATGACAACAAATGGGGAGGCTGCCTCGAGATCTACGGCGGAGTGATCGTGCAGATTATTGACGTTAAATTCGGCTGCTTTTATTTGCCTGTGAACAAAGAAGAGGTAAATAGATTAACACCTTTATTCGTTTCAGGACTCAAAGCAAAAAATTTGAGAAATTGTGAAATCAGATTGCCAAACGGAAGGATTGTAATGACTTTCTGAAGAGCTTTAATTGAACGGAGTTTTATGCATAATTTCTATACCTTGATCTACTGTCCTCCGTTGCTATTGTCAGCGGTTTCAAAGCTGTTACTTTCAGAATGGGATGGTAAAAGCTACGTCTAAGTATAAGGTAAACATGATAGAGCAGTCAACAATTTTTTTTAAAATTAAAGTTACGGTTAGTCAATGAACATTTTACCCAATAGAAGGAAAAGACGAATTAGAAAGGAAAGCAGACAAACACTTGGCTTTTTAGTTAGTTGATTAAGCAAAAAAAGAAGTTAAATGCTGATTACCTGGCATAAATTTCTTTAACAACGTAAACAACAAATATTGAAATGAATCTTAGGCTGGTTTTCGGCTAAAAATGTCCCGAAACAATGATAGCAAACAATTAAGCAAGTCAGGCAATTTCGAAGCATTTCAACCAGTTAGGGAATCCTTGAATTTTGTGCTTCGGTATGCTTTTAAAAAACTGTTACAAGAAATGAATAAGATTATAACTGAGATGTCTTGATAACCAAAAAAATGTAGAGCTACTGAATTTTATTCCCATTTCTTGTTTTAGATGAATAAAAAGATTACTGAAACGCCAGATCCCCGTCCTCTTGTGACCCGTTTCAAAGATGTCCTGAAGGACACCCTTGCAAAAGAGCTTAAGCGATGGTATGGAAACAAGTTTGGCAGCAAAAGGCCCGAACGTCTCTTTGATACTCGCTACACAATCTTCTGTTCAAGAACCGCTTGGAGGATGCTGAGAACGAGGGTATTGAAGTTCCCGACATATAGTAGCAGCAATGCTGTGAACGTTAGACTACAAGCATCATGTTTTTTCCTTTCCCTATTTCAAGTTGTCAAGAACGCATGTGCATTTTTGGTGGGATGAACATCCTCGTGTTCATCCTTCAGTAAACATGTCTTCTCTTCATAAGGACCTCATCGTAGCTTTAAAAATGTAAAATAACTGATCATGAGAGAGTGGAGTGTGCCAAAAAAAAAAAAAAACTAGCGTTTGCAATCTTAAAACTTCTGAGAGATTTTGATAAATATACTGTTAGTTTGTTGCCCGGGGAAGGGGGGGGGGGGGAGTGGTACTCCCTTATATGAGCTATATAGGTATGTGCGGCCCCAAAGGGTATGGTTTTTGAGCCGTTTTGGTCTGAAATAGGGTATCGGTTTTTACCATTTTGGTCTGAAATAGGGTATGGTTTGTGCACTCTATAGTCTTGAATTGGTTTTTTTTTTTTTTTGGTTTTAGAAAAATCTACTTCTTCATCATTAGGCGATAAGACCATCAACAAAAGCCCTTCTTTTTTGTCTTTTAATCATGTTTACACCAACCATGTACGTGAAATAGGTCTGAGATAGGGTATCGAATTTTTGGTCAGGTCTGAAATAGGGTAGGGAAAATCGCAGATTTTGGTCTGAAATAGGGTAAGGGTTTCAGGAAGCGGGCCGCACACCCCCACACAATTTTTCTGGGAGTACCCCCCACCCTCCCGGGGTTTGTTGTTTTTGATCAGTCCGTTTTTACAACCAAATTTAATTTTATGCCCTGTTGACGGTCGTCGTACGTGACGTTAAGGGAATTTTACTTCCATTGAACTATTCTTTAGTTAGTCCTCTAACTTTTAGGAGCCTACATTTAAATAATTTGTCGTTCTGTGTTCATTTCACTTTTTTTTCTAAGGGTGTAGAACCGTGTCGCTCACCATAAGACTGACACAGCTCGATAGTGTATTACTGCTCAGTAACTTTTTCATTTAGGAACAGACACACTAAAGGAAGTTATCCAAAAGTCCCTTGCTTACTCCATTGTACACTGAGTAAACGAACAGCATATAGCTGTACCATATGACCTACCACTTTGAAGGGTCTTTGATGTTTTGACCATATAACCCTTGACGGGAAGAAGGATTGCTTGTAGTCTAAAGTTTGATAAAAGTAAAGAAGGCTGCCACAGAGCACTGCATTGATCATTGATATGATTCCTCTGTTACCAAAAGTAAGGTTGTTTTCAGATTTTCGTAACTGTGGCTTGGTGGGTGCCGACTTAAATGTCATTCCTCGTAAGCTTATCTTTAGAATCGCTTCAGGCGTGCTTTTCTCAAAACTCTTGAAACCATTTCGGA
>JAEMWC010000120.1:412500-455000 GCA_016490735.1 Pachyseris speciosa | reverse complement strand
TCATGAATGTCTTAAATCCTCCCTCAGTTTGCGGATCTTCCATAAGTTTATTTTCTGTATATAAAACACGCGTGCTTGTGAACCTTTAAGAAGTTCATGACGAGATCAATTGCACGCTTCAGAGCTCAGAATGTTTTTTGAAAGCGCTAGTAGTGACATAGCTAGTAGCATTGTAACAAGGTCATATAATAAAAGAGTTCATATGTTACGGAAACGTTTTTTCAATACAACTAGATTTAAGTAAGCGCAATCTTTGTGACAATAAACCGAGTCATTTAGTTGCCATAGCCGTCTTCGTTGCTTTAGCTCCGTAACAAAGGAGACGCAGCTGCTAAAGAAATTCCCGCCAACAATCAGTGACAAGAACTTCAGTGAGCTGTTCGTTTTTTATGTCTCATCAGCAAAAGGCGTCAACAGTTATGACTTGTCTATGAAATTAAAACAAAAAATTACTCCAGTAGCTGCGGCGTATTGATGTCAATTCATTGTACAACGTTTGTGACCAGAATGGAGAGCGTTTAATTCAGTCGTCTAAACTATAAATAAGTGCGCGACACGAACCACATAATTGTGCTATCATTTCATCAAAGGATTTTCCTATATTCAGATTATTTTGTTCGTGGGAGCCGGAGAGACATTCAACAGTAATGTATTTAGTGTTCCCATTCATTTTTGAATTTTAAAAGGATAAACGCAGCACGTAAGACCAGACTATTATCAGGTAATTTATATATTTTATTCAGTTTTTAAAATACTCATTAATAATTCATGAAGGAAATACAAGAAATTAATTTTTAATGAGTATCTTTATATCTGACAAAGACACGGTTAAATTTTACATCCGATGTTCTGGGCCAAAATAGCCTAAAATCTAAATTTTAGTGTAAGAATGGATAGATGTACAGATCAAGTCCTAAAACACTCCTCCTCATTTATTAAACATTACTTAGTCATACATCATAATTTATTATATGAAATGACCGTCTCAAATACCACTGAAATTAGACAAAACTTAACGGCCTTGCTATAGCTATATGTTGGTGAAACGGGTTACCTACAAAATGACAAATGGCGAGTGTCCTTTCGACCCAAGATCCGAGCTGTTACTCTAGAATTTAAGAGCACAAGTTGATAAGTTCAGTACTGCAAATTAAATTGGAATGAAGGCAAAAAGGTCATTTTGATAACTGAAATTCGCTTTAGAAACTCGGGAAATAGAAGAGAGCTTTCGATACTTAGCTTGTGCATTGTGCCTTTGATGAGGGTCTGGATGGGATTCATTGTTTTAGTGTTATTTGCCCGATTTTTTGGATGTTAAGCGTTAAAACGTGAAAATTTTAATGTTTACCATTATAAAAAAACGTTTACTGTTAAGGTGTTAGAACAGAAATTTCTTAATTTAACTCAATAAAAATTTCATGGACAAAGCAATAATGATAGAGAACAGGGCTAAGATTCTTCGCAATAAGCTTCTATGTGCAAAGGCGTGCAAAATAGGCTAGTTTCGAATTGTGGGAGAACAAAATAACAGAGTCGAGGTTGAGGGGAATAATTTGCATTTTCTTTTGTCAAAAACAAAGGAAAATGCAAATTATTCCCCTCAACCTCGACTCTGTTCTTTTGTTCTCCCACAATTCGAAAGTCAAGAGGAGAAGAGCCTGGTGCGGAACTGACGGAACTGGTCAGCATGTATACTGTGGTCATTCTGTGGCCAGCGGTTTTCCGGCAGACTTCTGCACGCAAATCAGAGTGAGGGTATGCAAAAGACCGATTGAAAGTGGTCCTCAAGGCAGAGTACTCGTGCTAGACTTTGACCTCAAACCTCAAGAGTCTCGCCTCGTGTAATTACTTTTCCATCAACCGCTTGATAACATGTACGGAAAGAAACATTCAAAGTTTACTTTACTACCGGGTTATACGTTTCATTGACTAGGAAGGCCTGAAAAGCCTGGTGCCTAAAATCGCGCAAAGAGCTACTTTCACAGCTGGGTCGTTTTAGTTTGCCATTGGAGGGTACCGCAATGCCAATTCTTCGGAGGAAGCTCATGACACATCTGAAAGCCTTAGCTGCACAAGTTAACACTGGCCTGGGAGGAACTCGTGACGAGCCCAAATACGTCTGCCTGGGCTATACTGTGGATAGATTCCGGAACTGGCATGGCAATTTGGGCGAGTTTTGACCGTAAATAATGCAATCGGTACAATATTTTGTCAGTAGGACTAGGTGGTTAGACAGTTCTAAAATGATATCTGAAATGGAATCAAAATTGGTTGACTTCCACGCCGCCTTTTTACCGTTTTGCAAGAATATCCCACATTTCCTTTGGGTCACAAACGCGAACATTACTGACCAGTGAGAGCAATTGAAATCAAATAGCGTTATTGAGGTCGCGCTAAAGGAGTGAACAGGAAAATGTAGAACAGATTACAAGAATTGGAATTGGAGTTTTCTGCCAATGTAGACTTTTGGCTTCAAGAGGACTTTTTGGTGTTGTCCGATGGTGTTTGAAGCCAGCGTTTCTGAGAGCCAATCTCGAGTGTCTCAACTTTTCTTTTTCGTTCCAGAAAAGAATTCTGGGTAACTCCTCTACACCAACAACATAGAACTCTTCTTCGGTTTATTTCATAGTTTTTCCATAAGTGTTGAGCCACCCGGTGCTACCAGCAAAATATTGTATCGATGAGTTTTTTACCGGTTAAAACTAGCCCACATTTCCTTGGTAGGTCCCGGAATCCACTTGCAGAACGGCAAGAGAGACAGGTTCCATTTTGAGTCACCATGCTTGCAAAAGAGCGTGTTTGGCATCTCCGTCAACATGAGACCGCCTCTCACCTCTGGTTTCTTTCAAAGGCTCGCCTTTACCCACATTCTAGCTTAATGATGCCAGCCTGGGGGTTTCTGCAGAGGAAAGTGGCTCAGAAAACACTCTAAAAGTGACAATCTTATCACATTAGAGCGCTTCCACTCAATCGAAAAACAACAACCACTCGCGTGCATCACGTGACACTGAAGTCTGAGTTCCCAGTATTTCAAGGCAGCAGATATTTTGGTAGTTACTCCGGATCCCCATATGGAGAAGATAAGTGTCCTTGACTATTAACTACCCAAAATGTGTTGAATTAAATAGCACCCCCTTGGTATGCAAAGATTTAAGGGAAACAATGGATGTCACGTGACCAAGCTATTTGACACCGTCAGGAAACAGAAATAGTATCGCTCGACTGAAATATATGGTTGGGTTGGGGTTGCATCTATAACGTCAGTTGTTTTGCCCTATGGGTCAGTTCCTTGGCTTAGGGCTAGTTTTGGGTTAGGGTTTTTTTTCGGGCTTCCACAAGTCACGTGACACACTGCAGCACCCTGGGGCAGCTGGCCAGACAGAGTTGTCCTTGTTGAACCCAAAATATTTTGCACTAACACGGTAGTTTCAAAAACTTACAACCCCCTTACTTTTATTTTGCACTTTGAAACGACATTCAGCTCGCCAAGGCCTTTACCAACTACCCCCTCTCTAAATCCTTATTCTTTACTTAGGATTGCAAAAACTTTCTGGTGTTACTACTTGCATGGATTGATATTGTGCAACATCGCAATACCAAAATAATGGTAAAGGGTTTTTTTGATTAAATGTCTTGAAACGTCTTAATCGCGCGCTGCTCAAAATGGAACGAACATAGGGTGGGGGTGGGGCTTAGGTTGGACATATAAACAAAGATAGCAAGGCTGAATTTACGGTCAGCGAAATATAATCGTAAATTCAGCTTTGCTTTGTCTCGGTGGTCCTTGCAAGCGTATAGCCGTTTTTATGTTGGACAGTTAACTGTGCAGCATGGGGTGGCGTGATATGGAATGGAATAAATAAAATAGAATGAATATGATGAATAGGAGAGACACAAAAGCATATTGGCGTAGCTAGGTCCCATTTTTGTGCCCATCGCTACACCATTAATTTGCTTGTAATAGTTGTCAGCGAAAGAAAAACAGTTAAGTGTTAAAACTAGTTCAGCTAGGCGGAGTAGCGTTTCCGAGCTAGGTTCCTTGACGGTGCGTTAAGTATTTTTTCGATCAACGCACCGTCAAGGAACTTAGCTCGGAAACGCAACTCCGCCTAGCTGAACTAGTTTTAACACTTAACTGTTTTTCTTTCGCTGACAACTATTACAAGCAAATTAATGGTGTAGCGATGGGCACAAAAATGGGACCTAGCTACGCCAATCTTTTTGTAGGATACGTCGAGTACCAATTCTTCAATCAGTACAACGGTCCTAAACCTGAACTCTACGGTCGCTACATTGACGACTGTATCGGCGCAATTTCGTCTAGCAAGGAGGAAATCAACCAATTTATTACCGCCGTTAATTCCTTTCATGCGGCTCTAAAATATACCTGGGAAATTTCGGAAACTTCCCTGGCCTTTCTTGATATCAAAGTTTTTATCAGCGGCAACGGTTTATGTACCAGTGTGCACTACAAACCCACCGATTCTCACAGTTATTTGTTGTATTCATCTTCACATCCATCTCATGTCAAAAACGCCATTCCCTATTCTCAATTTCTTAGACTTCGACGTCTATGTAGTGATGACTCTGATTTTTCCAACAAATCAGAGGAAATGTGCTATTTTTTCGAGAAACGTGGCTATCCTGATTCTGTAGTTCAATCGGGCCATCACCGCGCTCAGCAGATTGATCAACAGTCAGCACTACAGACGTCACAAAAGGAAAAGAATGACAGAATTCCATTCACCCTCACATTTCACCCGCATAATAACCCAGTTAAGGCCATCATTCTTAATAACTTTAAGATACTGCAAAATGATCCAGAAACTGCTAGAATCTTTCGGAACCACCGCTGATTTCTTTCAAACGGGACAAAAATGTAGGTAACTTTCTAGTTAAAAGCGCAACCTGGCACTTTTAAATGCGCGCGCTCGCGATGCAAAACTTGTCCTTTCATTCAAAACACTGACAAAATATCGGGCCCTAAGCGATCTGTTAAGATCACTGATCGTTTCACGTGTACCTCCGCAAATGTTATCTATTGCATAACCTGCACATTATGCAAAAAGTTATACATCGGCGAAACAGGAAGACGACTAGGTGACCGATTCCGAGAACATCTTCGTGATGTTGAGAAAGATGACAAAGACGCATCCAAACCTGTCGCTCGGCATTTTAATCTCCCTAACCATTGTAAACAACACATGTCGATCTCCGGCCTTTCCCTACATCAAGGTACCACGGAAAGCCGTAAAAATCTCGAGCAAAAACTGATCTTTCAAATTGGCACTCTTAATCCCCACGGTATCAACGAGCGCTTTTCATTCAATTAATTTATTCAGGTTTTTCACGTTACTATGTTACCACCAATAGCGTAGCTCCATTTTCTGTATATAAACCATACACAACCCACAATTCCTCGATTCGCTCCGACGAAGGGCTAACGCTCGAAACGTCAGCTAATCGAATCCCTGTACGGTGGTCAATTTACATTATCAACTCCGTTGATAAACCAAATTTTCGTATTGAAACTTAGGCCCGGTTCAAACGTCGAACTTCACATGTGCCGAACCTAATGCAAATGAGTGAAAACAATAGATTTTTCTCATTTCCATTTGATTCGGTACATGTGAAGTTCGACGTTTGAACCGGGCCTAAGTCAAAGAAGTCAAATTTAGAACAGTTAGAAAGCCCGTGGTCAGTTTATTTATTTTCAAATGACAGGTAAATGTATGTTGCAGAGAAGTGATCGTACATAAGTGAGTGTATCCGCTGGAAACATAAAGTGGCCGACGTCGAGAGCTGACCGTTGTTCCACTGTATCAGGTCTATAATCTGATTAACACATGACCTTTTGTTGTAGTGCACGCTTGTCTTTGAAGTTTTACATACTATATTATTTAAAGACTCTCTGGCTACCAAGATGCAACGCGCGCATCACCCGAGGTTTCGTATGATACGAAACCTCCATTTTGTCCGTCGATCGATGACTGGTTACGAAATCGGTTTTGAATCTAAGCCATCTTCGCAGGATTTTAAACAGCCGTAACTTGTAATCCATAGTTTTATTGTTATTATTCACTAAAAAGTTGATATTTAGCTGGCAAACGTACTTTTTGAACGTTTTTGGATCGTTTGAACAACCGAGAGGCTGACGATGTTGACTGTGACGATGGCAGCTTTGAAGAATCACGGTGGAAGACCTCGGAGGCCAGAGCCTCTGAAAGTTGTGTATCTCAGAGAGTCAGTCCGTGAACACTGGAGAATCAAAAAGAATTCCTTGAGATATGCCAAGCTAATAATTGTTGATTCTTGGTAGTCGCTGCTCTTCCACCGATAACACAGAAATTTCAACGTCTGACAAATGGTTTGATTCGCGCTCTTCGCTCGCCCCTTGCGCCGCCATTACTGCAAGCTCTGACTATGAATCAAAACAATAACAAAAGGTTACAATTAGCCTAAACTCGGGCTTGAAAAAAAATGTATTGTATCCCTAATTTAGCGCTAAACAAAAGAATAGAAAGAAGTCTGTCTTTCTTACATCGGACGCATTGCGCTTAACTTGTGTTGGAGTCTATTTCTTTAGACCCCTATCAACATATATTCCTCTAAAATTACAATATTGCTTTACAGCTCAACCATTAAGAACAATAATTATAACACTTGTAAAAAATATTTCTAAAAGCCCGTGATATATACCACTAAAAGACATCGAACCCGGGTTAGCTGCGTCACAGGCAGGAACAATAACCTTTAGGCCACAGAGGGTTATCGTTATGCAATGTGATAAAAATAGTGTATTGATTCCAAAAAAACTAAGCATACTTGTTTTCGCTTCGATGGATAATTGTTTGAGAAAGGAAACGCTTATTGAACGATGTAGGATTTTTTCGCATAAACGTTAATGGAATCTCGGTGAAATGTGAGTAGAAAATTAATTAACAGAGTTAAACTGTTTACAAATACGTCAATCCAGGGTCATTTGAAACACAAGAAAGGAACGTTTCTCGGACAGATTCAAGTCACGCAAGTACATTTGTAAAAACTAATTGCTTATCATTCAAAAATTAAAGTCCAGAAATTGAGATATTGTGGGAAAATAGTAAATAAACTACTTGTCAAATTCTCAGGGGTGTGTGATATCCCGTACTTGAGTTATTCAATAAAATGTACGTCTCAATGGAGGGGATACGGGGAACACGGCAGTCCATCTGGAGTTAAATTTTGGTCATGTTAAAAGCCTTCTCGCAATTGAACTTGCAAACATTCGTATAGACACTTCTCTTAACATATTAGTTGTTCAGACTTCAAAGACACAAGGTGAATCGACGTTTTCCGATACGTGACAACAGGCACTCGGCCGTGAAAGGTCAAACTCCCTTTGTCTGTAGTCTCTAATTTATGGCGCTCCCCTCGCGTCGCGTCTCCTCGCAACTTCGCGCGCGCACGTGTCTTTCGCCCGCCTCACAATCCATCACCAAAATTAGAGAGTACTCGCATTCCTCAATGAAGCAGACACGAGGAAACTCGGCAGTCCATCTGGAGTTAATCAGAAAGAACGCTCCGTCGAGTTTAAACTCGAAGGTGTAAATTAACTTTTGAAAGCTACAACTAAATGTGATTTTCGTATTTAGGGAAATTGATATTTTTCTCGAAGTCTGGAAACCAGATGCTAAAAAAAGTGTTGGGGTTTTCCTTTATTCGACTGCGTTCAAAAGTTACAGAGCATTTTCAAATTCGCTAGGAAAAGAGACGGAGCGGGCGCACGGAAATGGCTCTCAGCGAAAAACGGTTTTGAATTATCTAATTCCCCAACACATTTTTGTTGAAGATAAGTTATTCTAGCGGCTGTCCAAATTTGATCGAAATCGAACAAATCGCCCTTGGGTTGTAACTCTTGAAAGTGTCCTCTTCAAGACAAAAATAAACTTTGCGAAAACAGCGCTTAAAAAAAATCTTCACTACACAAACAAACACCGCCCGCAAACACCTCTATCGACGATCGGCCAATCAATTTACGCTAACTTTTCTTCCGGTCACCTACTGTGGAATTTTCCGCGTAATTTTATCTGTACGCAAACTCTCATGCTACAAACAGTTCACTGGTTTATCATTTTGTTACATATTCTCCGGCTTTGACTAAGTTTACCTGACCCATACCCTGCGAGCAGAGGCCCTTCGATCTTCCTAGATAAGTCGGGAAGAGGAAGGAACCTCTGCCAGCCGCCTCGACTTTCCCTGTTGAGCATGCGTCAAATTCAAATGTAACCGACGCTTTCATTAGCAATTAACTATTAATATTTTCTCGCGAGGTTCTTGCACGGCAAAATAGTCTCAACGATTCGTTGCAAAAAGCGAAGTATTTCCAGTTTTAATCCAGGCGATTCTTTTAGGGAATCGTCTCGTATTTTAGGTTCTTCTAAGACGCCAGGGAAAAAGGTGACGAAAAAACATGAACTGCAGGAAAAGATCCGGTGTTTTTGTTGCGCGGTATGTCGGCACGGAACGATGTACATTTGAAATGAAACATCACACTGGCCTTCGAGATAAGTTACAGAGCATCTTAGAGGAAAATTTTGACTTAACTGTTCAGTCATGTGGTGTCTGTAGCCCATGTGGCTGGCAAACGGAATCGTTGGATAAAAGGAATAGTGTGATCATTCAACAAATTACTGAAGCGAGCTCCGTTCAAAATACTCTTCAGTGACTCCTTGTCCTGTCGCAAGACGATCAGTGTAAAGCGACTCACAAAACCAAGCCCATCGCCCAAAGCTCACAAGAAAATCCGCTCGGGTCGTTCATCGCCGTTGTCGTCTGCCTGTAAAGATGACGAGTTGAGATTTTACCGATTTCGACAGAGAAACGAATATCATTTTGTCAGTAGACGAGTGTAAACAATGAACCGCGGGCACCTATTTAGTCAGAATTTCTAGTAAGGCGCATGCGTTTTGGGCCAAAACCGGTCTGACTGGTTTCTAACCGGACTGACTCATCCACTTCGGTGGATGAACGGCACATCAAAGAAAGTCGAGGCGGCTGGCAGAGGTTCCTTCCTCTTCCCGACTTATCTAGGAAGATCGAAGGGCCTCTGCTTGCAGGGTACTGACCCATCGTCATAGCCGAAAAACTAAAAGTGCACAACCTTTTCGCGAGCAATATTTCCCGCGCAAATCGCTCCGGTTGGCTGCATTCACATTAACATATTGTCCATGTTTACATCCGGTGCATATAGGTTTTTCCCAATCTCTCGGCGACTATTCACTCGTTTTGAATTGTGTTTTTTTTTGCTTGAAAGATCACAGTAAAAAGTTCATTTTTATGGAGAAAAATAAAAATCGAAAATTTTACACCCTGAACGTACGCGGTAACCTTAACATATTGTTTGTTCAGACTTCAAAAGACACAAGGTGAATCGACATTTTCCGATTCGCGACAAAAGGCATCACTCTTGCTGTGAGTTGCTAAAAATAGTTAGCGCTTGCGATGAAACGCCGGGGCTGAGCTTTGTGGATGAAACTCGACGAAAAAAAGAACCCTCGGTAATTTTAGACCCGGGCGACCCGCGAGACGCAGGAAGCCCGAGTAACAAACGCGCGCGTTGCATCTTGGTATCCAGAGAGTCTTTAAGGTACTTTGCTATACTATCTGAGATAGGGGTAAATTGCTTTAAAAATATAGCTCAAGTTTAGCTTCTATCTCCGTCACTTCCACTTGCCACGAGCATGCTGAAGCAAGCAAGAAATCAGACGAGCGCTCTGATTACTTGTTTTCACCCGTGACAATTTATCCTCGACCCGCGACCCGCGAAAATTAGATTGTTCTTCAGTTTATCATGTAATAATAAAACAACATTGTTTTAACAATGTAAAACTGAAAACGCCCCTACGTATTTGAGTTAATTGAATGTCTTGTTAGACTACAGTTTTACATTTCTTTTACCCTTATTTGTACTACTCGCAAAAAAACAAACAAACAAACAAACAAATGAGGAAATAACTAAGACGTGTATTCAGTATGTTGGGATCCCGCTGAAATTAAAAGGTAAGGAAAAGAGACAGGAGTGAGAGATTAAATAGAGATGGAGAGATGAAATAGCCGATGTAGAAACATTTGCTTGAAAGTGACTCTATATTTCAAATACCAAAGGTTGGGGAGTTATTATTAAGAGAGCCATATTGCATATTGATCGCGCTGTGTGAAACTAAGACTGGTTTCTGACAACTTGACTTTTCTCTGCCCAGTTTGGGTTCCAGAAAATAAACAGAAGCATTCCGACGCTGACCTACTGACCCATATTGAAATAATTCACAGAGGACAATGTGCCGATTGCACTGAATTAAACCTTCGTAGCGGGCCAGATTTGTTTTTCTCATTTAATAGTTATTTTTGGCTAATTTTGGCGCTCTAAATTTTGTTAATTAAGTGCTTCCCGCTCTCCGCCGGCAAGGAGACGACAGCTCACGTGGCTACGTAAACTTATACCGCGACACTGAAGGTCACATGAAAAGGGTTATTATGTGCATATGATGTTCTTGTATTTGGTTATCGTGTTACGTGCTGCAGTGAAGTGGTAAACGATTCTGGGAAGCTTTCTGCGATGAAATTGCTCGTATTGCTAGCTTTTTGCATCGGTTTTGCGTCATCATTAGACGTATACCATATTCAACCTGTTAAGAGCGAAGGTAAGCTTAATTAAGCATTTATATCTGAAATCGGTAAAATTATTTTTCATGGCTTTTGCGCGCAACCAGAACGGAAGCGCCTCCTAAGGAGAATCTCAGATAGAATTTGCGTTTGTATGACTTTGTCCTCTACATCGCAGATAGTATTTCCATCATATTTGCTCTTTGCATTCCTATTATTCTTAAAGAAAGTTTTTATATTGGTTTCTGTTGTCAAACATCATGAGGACATTTGTATCCTTTGCCGGAATTCCTTAGTGCGTTACAGGTTCGGTGACGTGGGAGGGGTGGTAAGGGGAAAGGGTGGAATGAGAGCAAAGATGGAGCTCGGTGGTGGTGAGGTGGGGAATACTAAAACGCAATAATTGCTTAAAACAAGTATTCCCCTTTGCTAAAAAGGATATAATTATAAAACAACGAGAGCTGGAATTCACGCCGTCGCTCCTTCATTTGTTTGAGCGTGGAAAAGAAAAGATGGTTTGAAGCTGAAATAAGTCGTTTCTTTGGGCTGCGATCCCTGTGCGTCAGCATAGCTGTATACTGCTAGGTTTCATAATACAAAATTACTGCTGAGAGCATTACAGTACGAGGCGGGCAGCGTAGAATTCTGTCCTTTCTGTGCGATAATTTGATATTGCGTGATTGACTTGTGGTTTAATGACTAGACATTTATGTCAACACAGGCTGTAATAATGGTTATTGTTGTACTGAATTGAAATTGTAGGAGACGTCTGCACGCAGGGTACGGCTTGTGAACATCGATTTGAATGTAGAAGGAGAATATAGAATTGAAAGTAGTGAAAGATACAGCCCTCTATATAGACGGACGAATGCCGGGATATTTCTCGTAGACTTTCCCACCAGATTACTGATAGACATAAGAGTTAATTCAATTGCCGAACTGGCAGGGGCCCAGTGTTTCCTCAGTAAACCTTCTATTTTTTGAACATAACCCTTCTGAAAAGAGCACGTCGGTTGAATCCCCTAAAATTAAGGTGTTAACGTCTAAAGACTTGCAGCTACCACAAAACTCTGGTGAAAAAATTAAAATAAGTTAAAACAATAAAGGCAATAGATCATGTCGCTCACAGCAGCAAATTAAGCGTTTTATGGATCTGCGTCTGATGCATCAGCGCTAAGATAAGCTTTGGTGACGTGTGCTTCATGCTAGGGTTAGCTTCTTGTTTCTTTAGTTTTTTATGAAGCATAAAGCTACATAGAAACCTAAAACAAGCCTGATCGGCCTGACCTCAATTGCTTATGTCCAATCATCTGAATTCAACATAGATTTCAATTGGAAATATAAATTCGAATGCCATCGTTTTAACATAATCTTTCGTTTTGACGCAAGAGTTGACTTAAATTTAAAGCTATTATAACAATTTGATTTGCCCCTCAAAATGCTGGAAATCGCATTAACGAGGACTAACATTTCAAAATTTCCCAGGTAGGGGGGGGGGGGAGGAGAGGGGGCGAGCATGTTCCCGGACCCCCCTAGAAGTTCCCGCCTTCAGTGGTCGTCTATTCGAACCCCATTTATTCTTGGTTTGCACGTCACGCAATTGAGATATTGTAGAAGAGTAATAAATAAATAGCGTGTGAAAGTCTAGTTACTTGCCAAAGGGTACCACTCAAATTTATAGTGTTTAGTATGGAGACGCCATTTTGGTGTCCCTCTGAGGAGCACCAACATGGCGCCCGGAAATCCAGCGGAAACATCTGAAGTTTACTTTGGCTCTCTCAAAACACTTTTTCGCTCTGCTAAACTTGAAAACATTCTCATAGACACTTCTCTTAACTTATTGGTTATTTAGAATTCGAAAACACAAGGCGAATCGATATTTTCGTGTACGTGACATGTTTCTCAGAAGCAATCTTTATGTCATGCATTGTAAAAAAAATCAAAATTCAAACTGTTCTACTTTCAAAACCACGCCTGCTACCGAGCGGAAAACAGGCCAACGGATATATCTTTGAGGTGCCTTTTACCTAAAAAAGGAAAAAATTCCCAATTTTTAATTTTAGCTTTTTCTGACGTTCTACTAAGCGTTTACTCAGGAAGCTTGTGATCTGATTCTCGAAAGCTATCTGTTTGAAATTTAAAATGATTTTTGGGTCCGCACATGACCTTTTTATTTACGTACGGGCAAAGCGCGTCAAACTGTTTTGAAAGTCGCCATCGAGAGTGATTAACAAACGCAAACAGGTCTGCGATAATACTGTTTACCAAGTTCTAAATATAGAACTGTCACGGCGCTCGTGTGATATATCGAACTTTTGATCGATGGACCGACAAGCGTGTGCGAGGCTTCCAACATTTTCCTAAATTCTCGGATAGACTCTACAAAGATATGTGTAGGAAAATGTGTTTAGGTCTTTCGAAGTGGATTGTATAACCTTGAGCGCTCTTTGGACTTCGTGTTGGCTGTAAATAAAAGCCAATGAAAACACCGCCACGTGCCTTCTATCGTGCACTGGCCAATCAAAACACAGCCACATAAAGGTTCATAAAGGTTCATAAAGGTTTATTAAAACAAAATGAATAGAAATATTACAATTTAGACCGACTTGCAGGTAGCTTAGCTAATCGTGGCAGGCCAGTTTATTGAAACAGAGGCAATTATATTACAGTACAGGATTTTAAAAAAAGAAAAAAAATTAAGTGTATTTGTGCGAGGTTGAACAAAAAAAAAAAAGAGAGCTTGAGATACTAAGATACTAAACGTACTTGCAATTGTGTCTTCTCTAATAATTCTTTAGATCAAATATTATTTTATCGATTTCAATGTAACTATCTTCAGTTTTCAAAATGTCAAGTACTTAATGTAAATAGCCTTTATTCACGCACTACGCTGATAAAGAATTGGGCCGACGAGACCTGCACCATTTGCAAGACGTCTCAAGATTGGTTCAAAAAAACAATAAACAGAGAATGAAAACAATGGAACCTAGCCCTAAAACAATAGAGGTACAACCTATAAAGATCCAGTTTAATTAGAGGTTTCAAAGAGGTGCAGCCCTAATGAGAGAATTACTCTTGTTCAAGTATATGCGTTGCAAAACTCAAGCCTGGTATGAGATAATGACTGTGGTTGGCTGCCGGGATTTTGACTTTGCAGATGCCTAGCTTTCTGTCCAAACCCACGGAAACCAAAGCTTTTAACCGTTTGCCTTCAAAACTGGCTTTGAAATTTGAATCAAATTTCGTCAAGGACAGAAAATAGTAACCCGAATGCGTAGTAGAATTTGGACCGACCCAAATCAACAAAATTACGGCTGTTGATTTAGACGTCGAACTTAATTTGCCGTTCCAAAGGCGTTCCTAATTTCCGCCTCGTCCAGGCGAAAAACACGCCTGAGCCGTACCAAATTAAAATAGCCGTTCTTAATTGTTCAGACGCCGAACTTTTCATGTACTTAATTGAATGCATTAGGTTCGGTTCATGAAAATTACGGCGTCTGAATCCGGCCTAAGCGTCGATGGGTGTACCAATTGACACATTTTATAAACTGGCATAGTTATTGTTACTGTAAACCATCTGGAATAATTTTTTTTAATTGCGCTCCTAGGTTAGACGAATAAGTAATTGAGAAATTGGCAAAAGAAAACTTTGAAAAATGAGTAAACGAAGAAGAAAAACGCCCAACTAATCATTTTTGGGAAAAGTTAGAAACAGGAGCGCTGATCGTTACTGCGTAATATTTCAAGTATAAGGATTTGTATGGAAAGCAAAACAATTGTTTATAAAATCGGAAAATATTAAATAAAGTTGAATAAAAAATGGTTAACCTTACGTTGGTAGTATATTTCTTGCTGTCTATGTAACTCCTGAACTGATCTATGTTCATTTGGTGGGGCTTTGTGGATCCGGTTTGTTCTCTCTTTAAGAGTTACACACGAGAACATTTTTTTGCTATGATGGTGATGGTGATGGTCATGGTGATGATGATGATGATGATGATGATGATGGTGGTGGTGGTGGTGGTGGTGGTGGTGGTAGTGGTGGTGTTGGCGGTGGTGATGGTGGTGGTGGTGGAGGTGGTGGTGGTGATGATGGTGATGTAGATGATGATAGTAGTGGCACTGATGATGGTGATGGTGATGGTGATGGTGATGGTGATGGTCATGATGATGATGGTGGTGGTGGTGGTGGTGATGATGATGATGATGATGACGAAAAATAAACTAAAATTCGTGCTTATCTTGTACTAGTTGTGCGTGTGGAAGAGTATATTAATCTGATCTGATTGTTCTTTCTCCAACAGGTTATGTAGAGCCACACTTTGCACCTAACGATTTATGCTCGTGCACCAAAAAACCGTTACCACAGTGCGGTTGCTGCTATGACTTCAAATTAGCGGAAAAAAGTCACAATAGTAAGTACGTCATCCCTGACTCCTGTATCAACTGGAATCGAGAAAAAGCAATCATAATTTTCTTGACAGACACCAGTAAGGTATAAATTCTAGAAATTAGACCGCGAAGTCCTGTTCCATCTGTTTCTTTCATTACATTTGTCCATAGAAGAATAAGCTAACCAAGTGAGCTAACCGTCGTCCGGTTTGCGCAGTTGGTAAGAGTTCTGGACTTTCTAGGGGAAGGTCGATGGTTTAAACCCACGCCCTCAGTAGATATTATAACATAGCTAGGAAATTCGTGTAATCAAATTCACTTGCGCGAGCGTGCTTCATATTCCCATTGGGCACGCTGATGAGGTCGGCGTTAAACTACCGCATTGAAAATGTGATAAACCAATTGGTTCATGTGTCAGCTGTGCGTTTTCGAGGTATGAAGCACTTGGTAAGTTTGGACAGCACTTAAGAAGATTGAGTAGCTTTCGCATCTTTCGTGCTTTCCAAACTTCCCGCGTGCTTCATATCTTGATGAGCGCACGCTGACGCATGAACCAGTTGTTAAGTGATTTCAAGACGTTGGACTTGTCTTCTGCACCTCCACACAAAGGAAAAGATCGAAAGGGTCACATTAGATTCCACACACTCTTTGCTAAGGGTTGGAATAGTGGTTCCCAGAGTTGGTCTAGCCTCCTATACGCCTCAGGGCTGAGTGGAGGCTGGACGATGGGCGAAACAACTATGCGCAGAAGCAGCTTGGGTAACAGAAACTAGCAGTCCAATGGGCTATTGTCGCCTATGCTCAACAACAACAACTACAATCACTACCACTACCACTACCACCACCACTGCCACAGCCACTGCCACTGCCACTGCCACTGCCACTGCCACTGCCACTGCCACTGCCACTGCCACCGCCACTGCCACTGCCACTGCCACTGCCACTGCCACTGCTACTGTTACTGCTACTGCTACTGCTACTGCTACTGCTACTGCTACTGCTACTTTGTTTGAGAAAATTGAGTGAGTTTATGAAACAAGTAAAGGAAGTACAAGATAATTCCTGCTCGATGTTCTTCAAATGTTCAAGCAGGAGACTGTAAAAATGTGGAAAGACCAACGTCAAATGAGTGCTTTTGTAGAAAGTGCTAGTGTTTTCATTATTAAACACTGTCAAAACCCCGCAGTAATGACCATTAAAACGAAAACAATAAAATGGGCAGAGGCTCTTGGGAATAGGTGGTCAGCATCGGCCATCCTCCACCCAGCTGTAGGATGTGCGTGACGGTAGACCAGAGCACCGGAAACTACTGTCGGAAATAGAGCGTTATCATCCATTAAGTAATTTCATCAGTGGCACGTCCGTCTAGAATTACAGCAGATAATTACTATTGTAATCGTAGAACGCAATTCATTGTAAAGAAACAAGGGACTCAATAACATGTACTGTGAGTAAAGCGACTCGGGAACCTTTTGTGATTAAAGTAAGGAATTTTATTCGTGAGATTTGTCGTGGATTTCATGACGAACGGGGGCATTCGCGACACTACATTCCCTTCTTTTTTCGATCAGTGTCTATGTGGGTTTTTTTACGACACCTTCCAGTTTTACGTGCGTGAGGAAGACAAGGCCTACGGCTTAACGTCACTGCCCAATGACGTGGTCATTTGAACTGAAGCAGGTGTTGTGGTCCGGTTTGGAGTTTGAACCCGTGACCTCCTGCTCAGCAGTCGGGTGCTCAACCAACTGAGCCAACAGGGTGGTCCTCCTTAACATCCGTTACTTGTTTCTTTTTTGCTTTAGTTTGCTTGAACATGACCTACGTCGAAGGCGAGAAAGTAAGTAACAATTTTCGTTCAATGTACTTTAAAGTGTCTATTTGTCTTCTGTTTTTCTTTTTAATTCCGTCGTGTTTTTGCCCTGAAATCGTCGTTCAAAGTTCCCGCATGAGCCACGCTCATCAAACTTGACCGAGCTAGTAAGGGACATGGGTGTATTCCTGGTTTGACGTCACAAACTGAATTGCATCGCATCAACCCTTTGTAAACATGCATGCAAAGCAGTTTGTGACGTCAAACCAGGACAAGACGAATACCACTTACTAGCTCGGTCAAATTTGATGGGCGTGGCTCAAGCGGGAACTTTGAACGACTATTTCAGGGCAAAAACACGCGGAATTCGAAAAAACTTTTTTGAACAGCAATCTACGCTCTATGTACATACCAGAACCACAAAAACAGAAGACGATACAGACACTTGAAGTCTTTGCAGAATTTGATACTAATAGGGAGAAGTTAAGATAGTACTGCCTTTGACGTGATGCTATCAATGCACGTCAGTTGACCTTTGCCAAGAAAACACAGATGAGTTAAAAGGGTTTTTTTGATGGGGTGAAGGGCACTAAGAGACCTCTAGCCAGAGCAAGTCGTTGCGGTAATTGTGGCCAGGATCGAGTCAAATTTATACAGAACAGATAAAATGTCATTTAAGCCAATGGTGTTACACAACAAGTTGATTCTGTGAAATAAAACTTGATTCTTTAAACCACAGCTTGATTCTTTGAGATGCAAACTTCATTGCCGGTTTAAAACGAGAAACTTGATTCTTTGAAACGTAAGGTAGGATACTGAAGCACAAATTTTCTTCTTTCCCCTTGTGCCTGAATGGACGACCCATTTTGCGCGAATAAATTTTTGTTTCTTAGGACTTGGCGGGGTTAGGAGGGGGGAAGCTGCAACCCCCCACCCTCCATTTCCGCCTGGTATTCCTACTCTCTACGCTTCGATCACACTCGCTTCCAACGGTATCTTCTGCATTCAAAGCGGCGTGAAAATCTCGGAACTTTTTCGTGGCTTGAACAAATTGGCACTTGTCAAGCGCAAACTGTTGCTAGCTGTTGCGATAATGTTGCTGTTGAGGTGTTTCAGAGGGTGTTCGACGTTTTCCGATGTTTCCTCTTTGTCCTCTGTCAGCAACCATGCGTCATTGGTGTCCACCAGTTTGATTGGTTGGATTATTGAGCCACTCGCAGTGGCGAGTAAATATAACCACAGCCGAGGGTACCTTTGGAGAATGAAATTGACTTTTATCTGACATTTCAAATGCCGAATTTATGCGCCGATCGTGGTCGTAAGAGGTCGGCCTCTATTTCTCTAAAATAAGGCCACGTTCTTGTTTAATCAACTAGAACCTTTTCAAAAATGGCTGTCTTTAAAGCATTTTTTTGTTCATATTGAAAATAGCCTCACTAACCTCGTTCGGGATAACATATGACTTAGAATTCTCCAAAGCGAGATTAGTGAGGCTATTTTCAGGGGTAGCCAACGAGCCAAATCAACCAAGAGCTGTAGAAAAGCATTTTTAAGTACCTTATGGTGTTTGGAGTCTGTTTAAAATGACGCTTTCGTTAGCTAGAAGAATTTCATCTGTTCGGATTACTTAGGTGAAATTTTAATTTCCCGAAAATCTTTTAGGGACCAAAAATTTCCCTTGAGAAAATGCCAGCTGAAACGAACTTTCCACGAACTTTCTAGGGAACTATTTACTTTCCGAAAATGCTAGCTGACGTTTTTGACTTCCCAAAACAGCAAATACGACATTTCCGAAAACCTAAGGGACTATGATTTGCCCATTGTGAATCTTTTAGGCCACCATTCAATTACGAAAACCCGAGTGCACTCTATAAATGACGCCCAAAGCCTAAGGCGAATTACCCTCCACCGAACAGATATCTACCGAAACTTGTCATTGGGTGCACCTGTATTTTGAAAGGCAACCATTTTGCATGGAGTCTATAGAGTCTATGACGTCACGGCGGCCATGTTGGTGCCTCAAAACAAAGAAACGGCGGCCATGTTGGTGTCCCAAACTAAACCTCAAGGAATTGAACTCTTTCTTATGCAAATACCTCCTTTTGTTTCAGTAAACCAATATGGCCGGTAGTCACGTGGATGAAAACGCTCTATAATTGTATTCTGCTCTTCATAGGCACTGCGATTCACAGTGATTTATGACGGAAAAGTACTTGTGAATAAGACCCTCTCCGGTAAGATATATGTCAAGACAAAACGGGGTGTCTGGGAAGGGCTGGAAGATCTTCTTTTATCGATTTCCACCTGACGCAAATGTTTAAGGACTGTTTAACTTCGGAATTTAGATACGGTGCTGTTCAGGTGCCGTTCAAAGGGTTTCAACACGAAACAAACATTCAAGCCCCGCCCAGAGTGTAACTGTTCTATATGTGAGTAAACGCCACCAAACAAGTAGGTCTAGGCAGGTAGTCGGCCATGTTACCATGGCAACCAAGTTTTGACTGGCAGGTTTTCCAAAAATTGGAACGTTGGTAGTTTTTAATGAAGAAAAATTAAACTTCATTGCAGAAAATATTGTGTTTAAACCTTAACCCTTTCTGGTCCACACAAGGCTGCAATTTCTGCTTATGGGCTCTATAGATAGTTGGGCCATTGAGATAAAGCACAGGAGAGGAGTAAATTGCTTCTGTTGTTTGTTCATTTTCTCCTTAGCCGATGTAAAACATAAATGATTTTGAACAACTTAACAACCCACTTTGCACAACTGGGGTCTGTTTCTCGAAGCTCCCGATAATTACCGGGCCCGTTAAGCTGTTTTGTTTTCCATTCCAGATGGGAGCTTCTGAAGTTTTGAAAATTATACAGTAAAGTTATTAGCTAAAGAAACCAAAATAATGGACTTCATGAGAGGTCAGAACACACCCTACTTTTCTGAGCTTTTGACTTCAAAATAAGGGCTCGGACCCGTTAAGTTACCGGGACTTTCGGGAAACGAGCCCCATTTTATTAGAAATTCAACTCACAGACACTTAACATAAATAACACCTTGCCTAGCAAAATTAGTATTGAATTAATCGAAAGCTGTCACTCTTACGTGGAGTTCTCAGCGATTACGATTTCATTTCTCAATAACCAAGTCCTTATTTTCACCTCTGCACAGCAACAAACCCACCTCCGTTTTGCCAGGGTATAAAAACGGCCGCCTATATTTGTGAGAAGTACTACAACATGTCCTACGGTGATGATAACAAATGGGGAGGCTGCCTCGAGATCTACGGCGGAGTGATCGTGCGGATCTTTGACGTTAAATTCGGGTGCTTTTATTTGCCTGTGAACAAAGAAGAGGTAAATAGATAAACACCTTTATTCGTTTCAGGACTCAAAGCAAAAAATTTGAGAAATTGTGAAATCAGATTGCCAAACGGAAGGATTGTAATGACTTTCTGAAGAGCTTTAATTGAACGGAATCTTATGCATAATTTCTATACCTTGATCTACGGTCCTCCGTTGCTATTGTCAGCGGTTTCAAAGCTGTTACTTTCAGAATGGGATGGTAAAAGCTGCGTCTAAGTATATGGTAAATATGATAGAGCAGTCAACAAACAATGATAGCAAACAATTAAGCAAGTCAGGCAATTTCGAAGCATTTCAATCAGTTAGGGAATCCTTGAATTTTGGGCTTCGATATGCTTTAAAAAAACTGTTACAAGAAATGAATAAGATTATAACTGAGATGTCTTGATAACCAAAAAATGTAGAGCTACTGAATTTTATTCCCATTCCTTGTTTTAGATGAATAAGAAGATTACTGAAACGCCAGATCCCCCTCCTCTTGTGACCCGTTTCAAAGATGTCCTGAAGGACACCCTTGCAAAAGAGCTTAAGCGATGGTATGGAAACAAGTTTGGCAACAAAAGGCCCGAACGTCTCTTTGATACAAAGAGTGGAATTTCGCTACACAATCTCCTGTTCAAGAACCGCTTGAAGGATGCTGAGAACGAGGGTATTGAAGTTCCCGACATATAGTAAGAGAAGCAATGCTGTGAACGTTAGACTACAAGCATCTTTTTTTCCTTTCCCTATTTCAAATTGTCAACGCACGTGCATTTTTAGTGGGATGAATATCCTCGTGTTCATCCTTCAGTAAACGTGCCTCTTTTTCATAAGGGCCTATAAACTAACTGATCATGAGAGAGTGGAGTGCTGGAGTGTGCCAAAAAACTAGCGTTTGCCATCTTAAAACTTCTGAGAGATTTTGATAACTACTGTTAATTAGTTTTATGTTTTCGATCAGTCCGTTTTTTCAACCAAATTTAATTTTATGCCCTGTTGACGGTCATCGTATGTGACGTTAAGGGAATTTTACTTCCTTTGAACTATATTCGTAGTCCTCTAACATTTAAGAGTCCACAGTTAAACGATTTGACGTTCTGTGTTCATTAAACTTTTTTTCTAAGGGTGTAGAACCGTGTCGCTTAGCGTGTGACTGAAACAGCTGGATAGAAAGCTACTGCTCGGTAGCTTTGAATTCTTAATAACAGACGCACTAAAAGAAGTTATCCAAAAGTCCCTTGCTTACGCCATTGTACACTGAGTAAACGAACAGCATATAGCTATACCACATGACCTACCACTTTGAAGGGTGTTTGACGTTTTGACCATCTAACCCTTGACGGGAAGAAGGATTGCTTGTAGTCTAAAGTTTGATAAAAGTAAAGAAGGCTGCCACAGAGCACTGCATTGATCATTGATGTGATTCATTTGTTACCAAAAGTAAGGTTGTTTTCAGATTTTCGTAACTGTAGCTTGGTGGGTGCCGACTTAAATGTCATTCCTCGTAAGCTTATCTTTAGAATCGCTTCAGGCGTGCTTTTCTCAAAACTCCTGAAACCATTTCGGACCCAAGAAGCATTTTTTCGAGTTGGTTTTCTATCGATTGGTGGCTTTTTAACAAACTAGCCCAATGCATTTCTCAATTTTATAGCGCGCTTTCCTAAAAGATTATTAACGACATTAGAAATCGAATTTCTGTTAGCAAACCTTGTGCACGTAAGATAGCTTTTCGGGCCCAAAACGTTTTAGGGAGTTTCGACAAATGCGCACCTGGTGCCAAACACAGATCAGGGGTGTGGGCTAGATAGTCGGGGGTACGCTTCAGTGGCCGCTTTAGTTATTGCTGGTGCTGGTTTTCATTTTATTTTTGTGACAAGCGTACAAATATAGTAACAAGGCGTGAAATAAAATCGAAGATTTAAACGCTAAACTTGTTTTAGTCTTGTTTTGTGTGCAGTTAGCGGGTAGCGGTATTTTACTGTCGAGTGAACGATTGTATCCTGCTGAAAAGCTTGTAGAGTAGATTATAAGGGAAATCGCGCCACCTATCATGAAAGGTTAAGAGAAATAAAATTGGTTTGAATTAATGATGTATTGGCTTTCTCACTGTTGTGTTGGGCAGCGAATCAAACGAGGGATTCTCGCCTCTTGGTCACAGAAAATTTAGAACGAGATCAACAAACTTTTGTCCAACCATTTTCTCCATTCTCCATAAACTTTAGCACAGCCCGAAAAATAATAATAACAACAGTATACGCCAATATTTGGGGTCACTGTATTATAAACATAGTTATTCACAGAATTACAAAAGTTGTTGCTTTGAATAGCGCAAAAATTATCACTCAATTTCAAAATTTGCTTTACTGGTTGGTGGCGAAAACGATTGCCAATATGCACGATGTTTGCACCTTTATTATTAGACAGTGAAAAATCAAAGAGACGGGGCATTGATGTCGAGAGATGGTACATATATTAGCGTTGTTTTGTATCACCGCTAAATGTCATAACAACCCTAAATGTAATACCAATTGTAATGTAATAAACTTTAACGCTTAAGGTAATAACTTACCCCACTGTAAATGTAATAAAATTAATCATAAAAATTACAATTTCCACGATTGTGATTGGTTTAAAAAAGTCCTATTTTCCACTAATTCACGAGCCAAGTTGTTATCGGACAGCTTGTGGGATGTGACTGGAGTGACAAAGATACTTCACAAATTAATGTGATCAAGTAAGCTGAAGCCACTCAAAAGGCACTAAGGCCACAAGATAGCGGGCATTACCCCTTAAATCTACCAAAGAAAAGATTGAATCCAAGCATTAGCAGCCATGGACAGCTGTTTCGGCCTTGTTAGGCCTCATCAGCATGGCATAGCTAATGCTCAGGCTCGAGTACCCACATATCAATAAAACAAGCAATGAAAACGTAAAGCTTGTGGGATGTGGCTGGAGTGACAAGGATACTTCACAAATTAATGTGATCAAGTAAACTGAAGCCACTCAAAAGGCACTAAGGCCACAAGGTAGCGGGCATTACCCCTTAAATCTACCAAAGCAAAGATTGAACCCAAGCATTAGCAGCCATGGACAGCTGTTTCGGCCTTGTTAGGCTTACTTGATCACATTAATTTGTGAAGTATCTTTGTCACAGCTGTCCATGGCTGCTAATGCTTAGGTTCAATCTTTGCTTTGGTAGATTTAAGGGGTAATGCCCGCTACCTTGTGGCCTTAGTGCCTTTTGAGTGGCTTCAGTTTACTTGATCACATTAATTTGTGAAGTATCTTTGTCACTCCAGCCACATCCCACAAGCTTTACGTTTTCATTGCTTGTTTTATTGATATGTGGGTACTTGAGCCGGAGCATTAGCTATGCCATGCTGATGAGGCCTAACAAGGCCGAAACAGCTGTCCATTACTGCTAATGCTTGGATTCAATCTTTGCTTTGGTAGATTTAAGGGGTAATGCCCGCTACCTTGTGGCCTTAGCTGCCTTTTGAGTGGCTTCAGCTTACTTGATCACATTAATTTGTGAAGTATCATTGTTATCGGACAGTTTGTTATTGGACAGTTTGTTATCGGACAGTTCAATAAGCCAATCACATTCAAAGTAGTATTTTAAATCAACCAATTACATTCAAAGTTGTAGTTTAAATCAACCAATCACAACCTTGATTTCAATCACCATTCATTTTGATTGTAGTCAATTTCGGAGCGACATTAAGCAATTTACGCTTCTTTTGTCAGTCTTTTAATGCGAAATTTACCTCCCTTTTATAACTTGGCTCTTCTTCTTTTCTCGGAAATTGTAATTTTTATGATAAACAAATCGGACTCGCGCTGCGCTGTCGTCCGATTTTGTTATCACTCGTATGATTACAGACCGAATTGGACTCCACTCAGTCCTATTATCATTCCTTAACGCTAAATGTAATAAGATAACCCACCGCAAATGTAAAAATAGGTACCCAAATGGTACATGTGTGGGATACACTGTCCACAATGCATTGCAAAATCTGCAACTTATTAGCATTAACGGACTTACAACCCGATGACATTATTGTGGGGTACCACAGGTATCCCACACAATAAACGTCTAACGCTAAATTTAAAGTGCTACTACGATCAGAAAATCATTTGTCTTTTTTCTTCAAATTTCGAAAGTGTGTTTGCAGTAACAGAGTACGAAACAGCAGGAATGTTCTTGAAATGTGTTTTTCCCTCCGTTTTGACAAACTTTCTAACGTTTACTGGCCAAACACGTATATTCACTTACACCATGCTATTTCTTTCCTAGTTTCCTACTTCTAGTCCTATTATTCATCATGTACTCATTCATTTGTATATTTTAGCCCCTTTTAACACTCTCTTATATAGCCCATATGTGGGAGTACCCACCCCAGGGATTGGCGGCAGGACTGTCCACAAGATGCTCTAAACTTTTAGAAGAAAAATTTCGAGAAAGTTGCTCAAGGGTTGCCCCATTTTTTAATGTTGGCTTCCAGAAATAAACTATAAGAAGTAGCTAATAACATTATACAATATACATTATACATACTTGATCATCCTCTTCCCATCGCGGGGCTTTTCAGGGAAAATTAACAGCACTGGGCGAAAGAATTTACCAGACTGCTTGTGCAGTTTACATTAATGAAATAACTAATGAGTGCCCCCGTAATGTGAATATCGAATTAGAACAGACTTAGGGGTGGTCACAGCCAGAGTTTTGTTACTGGAGTCCCTTGTGGTTCTTTTACGTCCCACAGAATCAGATTAAGTGACACGGGAGCTATCGCCCTTAGGATATCGCCCTTATCCGAGAAGACAAGAAAGTCTAACCGTTTGTAGATGTCATTACAAAGGCAGCACTTTCTCCTCAATTATTTAAAGACCCTGAGGCGGTGCTGGTCTGGCCGGGCTTTGAACCCGCGACCTCCCGCACGGTAGTCCGATGCTCTACCAACTGAGCTAACCGGTCGGCGGTTAGCCAACCAACCCAACCAAAGAACCATTTTCAGTGTTCCTAACTTTCTAAAACGCGAAACACAACAACCGATAACACACTGCTTTATACCTTGGTGCCACGTGTCTAACGCACATTTGGACAGATTGTGCCAGGGATTATTTGTACTTGTTTTTTTACGGGAATTCTTAGCCTTATCTCGAGTACTCGATCAATCTAACACCAGCTACAGCTGAAAAAAAAAAACCTTTTGAAGAACACTCTTGCTGCTTAATACTCTATTACTGTGTTATCGCACTTAGCGTTAAAGATAACATTTTCGGTGGAGTAAGTTATTATATTTAGCGTCAAAGGTGATTACGTTTACGGTTGGTATTACAAAAAGGGTTATTACACTTAGCGGTGTAGCCTTAAGACGATGTATCTCCTCCAGAGTTGATTGCAATATTCAGTTCATAAATGTCTTAAATCCTCCCTCAGTTTGCTGATCTTCCATAAGTTTATTTTCTGTATATAAAACACGCGTGCTTGTGAACCTTTAAGAAGTTCATGGCGAGATCAATTGCTCGCTTCAGAGCTCAGAATGTTTTTTGAAAGCGCTAGTAGCGACACAGCTAGTAGCACTGTAACAAGGTAATATAATAAAAGAGTTCATATGTTACGGAAAATTTTTTTTCAATACAACTAGATTTAAGAAAGCGGAATCTTTGTGACAATAAACCGAGTCATTTAGTTGCCACAGCGGTCTTCGTTGCTTTAGCTCCGTAACAAAGGAGACGCAGCTGCTAAAGAAATTCGCGCGAACAATCAGTGACAAGAATTTCAATGAGCTGTTCGTTTTTTGTGTCTCCTCAGCAAAAGGCGTCAACCGTTATGACTTGGCTATGAAATAAAAAAAGAAATACTCCTGTAGCTGCGGCGTATTGATGTCAATTCATTGTACAACGTTTGTGACCAGAATGGAATGCGTTTAATTCAGTCGTCCAAACTATAAATAAGTGCGTGACACGAACCACGTAATTGTGCTATCATTTCATCAATCAATTTTCCTATTCTGATTATTTTTGTTCGTGGGAGCCGGAGAGACATTCAACAGTAATGTATTTAGTGTTCCCATTCATTTTTTAATTTAAGAGGGTAAACGCAGCACGTAAGACCAGACTATTATCAGGTAATTTATATATTTTATTCAGTTTTTAAAATACTCATTAATAATTCATGAAGGAAATACAAAAGAAATTAATTTTTAATGAGTGTCTTTATATCTGACAAAGACACGGTTAAATTTTACATTCGATGTTGTAGGCCAAAATAGCCTAAAATCTAAATTTTAGTGTAGTAATGGATAGATGTACAGTAAAGCTTTTTAAGCCGTTCAATAAATTTGCAATTCGTGTTTTATCAAGTCCTAAAACACTCGGCTGTGCCTCGTGTTTTAAACTTGATAAGACACTCCTGCTCATTTGTTAAACATTACTTAAGGTATTTGCCCCGGCAAAATTAGCACGTTTTATTTTTCACGCATGCTTTGTTATCTTGTTCATCGATGCCTCTATTTTGCAGAAAAAGAGATTTTTTGACAAAATACCTTTGAGGAGACGAGAACTCTGAAGCTAAAATTCGTGTATTTACCGGAAGTCAAAAATGTTTCCGAGTGGAGAACTGGGTCGGTCGCTAGGCTGTGCAATCATTTTTCTGCTTTTTTCCTGCACTTTTTTGTGCATTTAGCTTCTTTCTAGGTTTGTCTTCATCCTTCGTGTGATGTTTGTCTTCGTGGACGCCTTATTTGATCATAAACTTCTCACCAGTCCTCTGGGCCCATGATTTAAGAAAACTGGAAGTCTGGGACAAGTGCCCACCTAGCAACGGGTAAACAAAACAAAACCTCGTGGTTTCAGTGAATCTGCAGGCCTTATAAGCAGCGGAAATCTATTTAAAATGGTGGAATCGAATGTGAAAGGCTTTCATCTCCTCAAAACAACTCATTTTGCGAGGTTTCTGACGAGATTTTACACACATTGGACTGGAATTTCGATTTCTTACCTGACAACGACCCAGGAAAATGCATTTTTCTCTTTCAAGGTAGAACATTTTGGAATGAAACTTGGCATGCAGTTTATACTCGTGGAAGCCAACAATCGTGTGCTTGCAAACCGGGCAAAGCAATAAATTGGAGTTTTGGTGGCCAAGGGAATTTTAAGGTAACATATATCATTGCAACTTAGTGACGAATTTCGATATCCGAGTTTGTAAGCCAACGTTTCCTTGTTACATAGTGAAGAATCGAAATAAAGTTGAATTGATGCCTTCAGTCCAAATGATCGTGAGAAAAATGGAAAAAATGTTAAATGGAGTCTGTTAATATTTAAGTTAATTATTAACAGATCGAGGTGTGATGATGTCAGAAATAGATTCAGCTCATGAAATTGAATGTGTGTGTGAAGTTTGGTACAAAATGAGTAAAACCCACCACCAATTTGCCTTCTCAAAAATGAGCAAAATTTGCCAGGGCAAGTATTACTTAATCACACATCATAATTTATTATATGACCGTCTCAAATACTACTGAAATTACACAAAACATAACAACGGCCTTGCTATATGTTGGGGAAACGGGTTACCTACAAAGTGACAAAGGTGAGTGTCCTTTCGACTCAAGATCCGAGCTGTTACTCTAGAATTTAAGTGCACAGGTTGATAAGTTCAGTACTTCAAAATAAATTGGAATGAAGGCAAAAAGGCCATTTTGATAACTGAAATTCGCTTTAGAAACTCCGGAAATGGAAGAGAGCTTTCGATACTTAGCTTGTGACTTAAGTTCAGACCAAGAACCTGTTCTGGTTTGCACAAGCTTGGAGCACTTCAATTCCATCTGAACAACACTCAATAACGTACCCCTGCTGCTGAAGAGAATGCAGTAATGCTGTCATTATAAATGTCATTGTAACCACGGAGTATTTGCTATATAGTTAAACGACGACACAATAGAAAGTTATAAAACGATAATTTACCCAGGGACCAACTTCTCGTAGAAGACGTCTCAGTACTGCAGGTATGCCGAATAACTGCACCGTTCCTTGCTATACAACAATAATTGAACAACATCCATCGCTCATTATAGGTGGTTTTGACATGAAGTCACCGCCGCCATGCTGGTGGATGTACACAATAGGCCTCTCATTAGCTCGTTTTGTTCATACACCAGCATTCAGTGTTCGTTTCAACATTATATTGTTACGTGTTTCTCTAGAGATCGATTGTAAACCACCTATTGCCAAACGAACATTACTGAACGTGCAATACTCTGATAATGTGATTCACAAAACATGAATTACATTAGGGGCACCCAACGAACCAAATCAACCAAAAGGCTGCAGAAAGGCATTTTTAAGTACCTTGTTGTGTTTGAAGTATGTTTTAAGTGATGTTTTCATTAGCTAGAAGAATTTCATCTGTTCGGATTCCCTAGCTGAAATTTTAATTGCCCGAAAATGTTAGGGAACAAAATCTTCCTTTGAGAAAATGCTAGCTGAAATGAACTTTCCATGAACTTTCTAGGGAACTATTTTCTTTTCGAAAATGCTAGCTGACGTTTTTGACTGCCAAAAACAGCTATTACGACCTTTCCGAAAACCTTAGGGGCTATGATTTCCCAATTGCGAATCTTTTAGGCCACGTTTTAGTTACGAAAATCCGAGGGCACTCTTTAATCGTCGCCGAAAGCCCAAGGCGAATTACCCTCCACCGAACAGATATCTACCGAAACTTGTCGATGGGTGCCCCTGTTACATTGCTACTACAACAATGAAGAGAAAGGATAGGCAATTCTTATTTAAAAACAGTCAATACAGGTTTCTTTGATGTTGTTTGGCCTTAGTTTACTTATAGGCTTGAACGAAAACCAAACACCTACCGCTTTTTGAACCAAACTCGAAAACCAAACATGACATTCCTCACCTATTAAACCCTTTCCTATTTCCCAGCAGTTGCTTAGGTTTTGATTGGTGAGTATATACTAGTTTTAATACGTTGTTTACGTCTTTTGTGTTTGGCTTTTTTGCTTACACTTTTTTGGCCTCTTTTAAAATATTAAACTCATCAACATAACTTGTTCACTAATGACTGGGCATTTGTTTGATACCACTATAAAGGTAAGAACTTATAAAGATTGGTAGCAATGATCAACAAAGTACAAGAGCTGGAAGGTGCTAGAGACAGGTGGGAGCCACCTTAAGTAGTGTTCATAACTGCGACGATTATTCACATATTCATTCTTTAATCCGTGGTTCAAACTGATATGAATTTCATACATGAGTCAGAAAAAATAGTTGTTTGGATTAAGACATGAACATGAAGCTCGGCCACGTTAAATATAAACGTTCATTGGTTAACAGTTCGTTACTTGAGTGAGAATGATATATGAAATAAATCATATATGAACTGCGGAAATAAAATCAAATGAAGAATAATCCCAGCAGTTGTGAACGCAATTTACGTAACTGCGAAAAAAAGCCTGAAAATAAATTAGGACTTCAACGGGGTTTGAACCCGTGACCTCACGATACCGGTGCAATGCTTTAACCAACTGAGCTATGAAGCCACTGACGCTGGGAGCAGGTCAATTGTGGGTTCATATGTTCCCGTGAAAAAAATGAACATATGAACCCACAACTGACCTGCTCCCAACGTCAGTGGCTTCATAGCTCAGTTGGTTAGAGCATCAATCGCACCGGTATCACGAGGTTACGGGTTCAAACCCCTTTGAAGTTCTGAATTTTTTTCAGGCTTCTTTTCGCAATTGCATAAATTGCGTTCACAACTGCGAGGATCATTCTTCTTCATTTGAGTTTCTTACTTAATAACATTTCAGTTCTGAGTATTTGGTGGTCTCACCACCCACTTAAAAGGACTTTCCTTGAGGTATCGTCCGTTAACAGAAACCTCAATCTCGTAGTTTCCCGAGTGAGAAGGACAACAATTGAAAGTGAACCAACCACCTGAATTTTCCTCAACAGCAGTTGAGGTAACACGCTTTGTTGAACAGTTCTTAATGTTTACCTTGACTTCACTGACAGGTTCAATTTGCGCCGCCATGTCGTGTTTACGAAGGATTTTAAAGCAGCAAATTTGGTTTAACCTGGAGGTGAAGGGCGCTACTTTGTAATTACTGCTGCCATAAATGGGAAGCTTACTTTTTAAAAGGATACGCCAAAAACTGCTTTCTTGCATTATAACGGTGTACTCGTCATCATATTCAGCTATTTTTGCAAGGTTTTCCAGGAAAACCTTATCGTCCAAGGGTAAATAGGTTTTCACATCATATGAAATCATTCCCCGTGGCTGTAACTTTTTAGCAGCCGAGTTCATTTCAGAAAGTTGTTGAATAATTTCACATTTTGCTGCTAAAACCTCTACCTGGTTTCCTTTTTTTAAAATTTGTTCGGCAAACTCCACGCTCGTTTTGGCCCTGCCCAGGGAGGCAGCAAATGAATTCTTTTGGATCTCGTGGTGCTGTTTTTGAACTTGAGCTATTTTTTGCAATTCATCTTTTAAGCTTTTTCTCTTTTTCTCAAGAGCCTCAATCTGACCATTTATGAAAACATCAACTTCCGAAGAAACCTCTATAAACTTCATTTTAGCCCAGTCTTCTTGTGATTCAATGGTTGCTAGTGATGTTTCTAAATCAAGGATTCTGGCCCTTGATTCGTCTACGGCCTTTTCAATCTTCTCTTTCTCAGCGGAATAAACTTCGTTCACAAACTTGCAGTCGTGGTCGCGGTGATCTACCAGGGCACAGTCTCGACAAATCAGCTTATCACAGGATAGACAGAAAAGCTTGAATTCCTCTCCTTCGTGCTCTGGACAAGTGGGAATGGTAGGGAATTGACCTTTGAATTCTGATAGAAGTTTGTTAATGAAGAAGCTGGTCAGCAAGAGGCAAATTTGACCCCTGAGAACCTGTGAAAACAAGAAATCTATGTTAATCGTTTTTTGTTAAGTTTGAAGTTTCATTATCTTCTCACGGCTTGATCAGACCAAGTTATCTTTTGAAAGAACACCGTGCCTATAGCAAACATATCATGATTGCATGATGGCGATCATAATTATAGAAATGTTTTACGAATCTGACGCCAACCTGTTTCAACCTATTGTATCTTTCAGGGTAAACAAGACCAACTGACTGCGTGGACACGTGAATTGCTTGTACTCAAACTACAGATAGCCGGTTGAACCTCAAGTAACCTCAGGTAATTATCCGTGCCAGTACATCACCTTTGTTGTTTTCCTGCATTCAGGGCATGTGATTTCATAGTTCCCTGGACCACTTGCAGTAACGAGTCTCTCCAGGCACTGCCCACAGTACGAATGCTGACATGATAACATTTTTGGCTCCTTGAATCTCTCCAGACATACTGCACATTCCAAGTGCCTTATCACCTTCTTTTCAACGCCTGACGCCATCTTTTCTCTAAGTGGGAAATTTAAAGAAGAAAGGGAATCTTATTTTCAGAACAAAATGCATATAAAATTAGTCAGTGCTTCACAGCTGGATGGAATTCAATTGTCTCGATATTAATGTGGCTCTGTTGTAATCGTTTTCATAAAAAACCCCTTTTTTACCACAATTGTAAGTAATCTTGCAATCTGATTGGCCAGTTTATCGTTGTCGATAAGAGTCGAGACTGCGTTGCTCGCATCAACGTGTCACTCAATGCCTTTTTCAGCTCTCAAACGTGGGTGACTCTGAAATGTTTGCGTTGATATTGTGATAAAAGACAAATAGAATGTAGTTTAGCGTTGCCTGTACTCTTATCGACAAGGATATTCGTCATCGCAATGGTCAAAATTAGTTGTGGACTCACTGACAACATTACCGACCTTTAGCAAGGAGCCCGAGGACGTGGACGAAAACGACCGAAAGTTGAGAGATCCTAGTTCGATGCCATTGAGCATGCCCTAGGGTCCACAACTCTTCTTCCACACGATGTTCTTTAGCGAACGTGAGTACTGAGCTTAATTTTTTCTTACGTTTTTGCCTATTGCTCGCTCACTTTGTGGATTTCTTAAAACGCATGGCTCTGTTCGTGGATGTCAGAGTAGAAAGAAGTTATTTCCGAGTTCCAGGATAAAAGTAAACTCGGTTGTTTGTCACTTCTCAGGTGGAACTTGCAATTGGTGGTGTGTCAAGAACAAAAACTAGTAATAGTTCACACTAAAACTGCCCCCGCTGTTAAGAATAATAGTGCATTTTGTATTGCTGTTTATACCGTCTGTTGCTTGTAGGAAAACTTTCATTTGCATTAATTTGTCATTCTCAAGAGAATATGAGAAAACCAAACAACAATCAATTGCACAAGCCAGAAGAATAACTTCCAGGTTTGTCGAAAACAGAATTCATAAAACGAGCAAGCATTCTGAAAATAATATTACAGTTTGTATTGCTGTTTACTTATATTTATATCGTTTATTGCTTGTAGGATAGACAGAAAAGCTTGAATTCCTCTCCTTCGTGCTCTGGACAAGTGGGAATGGTAGGGAATTGACCTTTGAATTCTGATAGAAGTTTGTTAATGAAGAAGCTGGTCGGCAAGAGGCAAATTTGTCCTTTGGGAACCTGGTGAAAACAAGAAATCTATTTTAGTCTTTTCATGTTAAGCTTATCTTCTCACGGTTTGAAGAGACCAAGTTATCTTTTGAAAGAAAACCGTGCCTATAGAATTCATATAATGATTGCATATAATGGTAATCATAATTATTGAAATGTTTACGAATCTGACGCCAGCCTGTTTCAACCTTTTGATTCCGGCTTTCAGGATAAACAAGGCCAATTGACTGCGAGGGATACGTGAATTGCTTGTACACAAACTAGAGGTATGTTGAATCTCAAGTAACCTCAAGTAATAAGCCATGCCAGTACATCACCTTTGTTGTTTTCCTGCATTCAGGGCATGTGATTTCATAGTTCCCTGAACCACTTGCAGTAACGAGTCTCTCCAAGCACTGCCAGCAGTAAGAATGCTGACATGATAACATTTTTGGCTCCTTGAATCTCTCCAGACATACTGCACATTCCAAGTGCTTTATCACCTTGTTTTCAACGCCTGACGCCATCTTTTCTCTAAGTGGGAAAATTAAAGAAGAAAGGGAATCTTATATTCAGAACAAAATGCATATAAAATTAGTCAGTGCTTCACAGCTGGATGGAATTCAATTGTCTCGATATTAATGTGGCTCTGTTGCAATCGTTTTCATAAAAAAAACCCTTTTTTATCACAATTGTTAGTAATCTTGCAATCTGATTGGCCAGTTTATCGTTGTCGATAAGAGTCGAGACAACGTTGCTCGCATCAACGTGTCACTCAATGCCTTTTTCAGCTCTCAAACGTGGGTGAATCTGACATTTTTGCGTTGATATTGTGATAACAGACAAATAGAATGTAGTTTAGCGTTGCCTGTACTCTTATCAACAAGGATATTCGTCAGCCCAGTGGTCAAAATTAGTTGTGGACTCGCTGACAACATTACCGACCTTTAGCAAAGAGCCCGAGGACGTGGACGTAAACGTCCGAAAGTTGAGAAATCCTAGTTCGATGCTATAGCGCATGCCCTAGGATCCACAACTCTTCTTCCACACGATGTTCTGTAGCGAACGTGAGTACTGAGCTTAATTTTTCTTACGTTTTTAGCCTATTGCTCGCTCACTTTGTGGATTTCTTAAAACGCATGGCTCTGTTCGTGGATGTCAGAGTAGAAAGTAGTTATTTCTGAGTTCCAGGATAAAAGTAAAACTGCCCCCGCTGTTAAGAATAATAGTACATTTTGTATTGCTGTTTACTTATGTTAATACCGTCTGTTGCTTGTAGGAAAACTTTCATTTGCATTCATTTATCATTCTCAAGAGAATATGAGAAAACCAAACAACAATCAACTGCATAAGCCAGAAGAAAAAATTCCACGTTTCTCGAAAACAGAATTCATAAAACGAGCAAACATTCTGAAAATAATATTACAGTTTGCATTGCTGTTTACTTATATTTATATCGTTTGTTGCTTGTAGGAAAACTTTCATTTGCATTAATTTTTCATTCTCGTGGAAAGGTGAGAAAACCAAAAAACAATCAACTGCACAAGAATAAATTCCACGTTTCTCGAAAACAGAATTCATAAAATGAGCAAGCATTTTTTTCTCACCTTTCCACATGCGAGAAAGCGGACAAATAAATGACAAATATATAGTTTTCCTTCAAGCAGCAAACGTTATAAATATAAGTAAGCAGCAATACACAATGTATTATTCCACCTACAAACTGACTAACTAGGTCCCTTAAAATGCTGCGTGATGGTTTTCAACTTCACAACTGACTTCGAATTCGGCTGGAGGCCTCGAACGTCTAACAAAGCTTAGTTGTTACCTGAGTCTTTCAGTCACTAGAAGTGATTTTTCGCCGAGTCTTTCAGTCAATGATAAAGATTTGGGTCCCCGCTGAGTCTTTCAACTGCTCTCAGTCGCTGGAAATGACTTGTACCGGGTATGTTTGTGTCTCACAGTTCGCAGTTTTGGACTGCAAGGTTTCTTATACCAAACGTGTAACCCGCAATTTCTTCACGTCTTCTCTTAAACAAAAAAAAACTTAAGAAGTTAAAACCTTGCTTACCTCAACAAACCATGCGCTTCTGTGTTCATAAATGCTATTCCGCCTATATTTAAAGCAGTGACGTCTTCATTACCCACAATTCCATTCGCTTCGGCTATCATTGAGGCACGCCATCAACTCACAGAACCTCAAGCGGACTCAAATGGTTAAAACGTCATCAATTCCCAGAACCTCAAGCGCGCTCGAATGGTTGAAACGTCATCAAGAATTTCAAGCGCGCTCATTTTAGCCAACTCGATATTTCGTCCAGTATATAGACTATATTATAATACTGTAAGTAATTTGTATCTATACGCGCGGAATACAATGATGCCTCCTCAGGTTTTGGCCTAAAACCCTGCTGGGGCAAAAATATAGCCCTTCATATTGTCGCAAAGACTTCTCTCCTCGCACCTGTAAACTGGGGGAAGCTGTAGAACGTCATCAATGGAAGTGTGGAAGGCGGATCTTGCCTTTCAATACGAAACTCTAATAATAATAATAATAATAATAATAATAATAATAATAATAATAATAATCGCGTTATTTAAGTCTCAAATGTATTTAGCTGAGCACAGATGCTCTACTAATTGGGGCGATTAGATCAAATCAACTCTAAATGAATCAAATGAAATCAAACTCTGCTATAAATTCAACTGCATTCAAGAAATCTAAGTTAAATCTGTCGTAGCTTTGGTTGTTTTTGAACTGTGTGTATCGTAGCCAATCACAAAGTCTAGAGACGTAGATAAGTACAAAGCAATTCTCGAAACTCTTTAAAAGAAACTATCTTCGAAAGAATTTGATTATTTTCTTTAATCTCTTCCAGTCATGATCAGTGTTCGTTCGGTTCGCTGACGTCTACTTCTTAACCTGCTGAAGTGTTTATTTTGTGGCCGCGAACGGTGGTCTCGTACCAGTCCCCATACTACCACAGACGTCCACTTTATGGTCCTCTTTGATAAAGGTCGCTATTTTGACCACTGTGATGACGAATATCGTTGTCGATGAGAGTACAGACAACGCCAAACCACATTCTATTTTTTGAACTCCTGTCGATGGCTGAATACTGGACTATGTGGTCAAAAACTAAGCTCCTGAAGGGTTTTGCAAACTAGGAATATGATTTTAAGCTGGCTCGCTTGGGTTTTGCCATTAGTGATACCCGTCAAGTTTAGACCTACTAACAACGTAAATACTCAGCACTGGTCATGGCAACTCAAAAACTCGATAGCACACACTTCATCCGTAACGTTGATCTAGCAAGCAGTTGATTATAATACGAATGCAAATTTGGAAGATATCAATACTGGGAAACGCAACTAAGCCACCTTATGCTCACCTTATGCTCAGGCAAATGTTACAATTTTTTCCCGATTATTCTTGGTTGTAACAAGCGTAGTAAAATAAGTTTCTGAAATAATAATTCAGTCTTGTCACAGTTTTTAAAGTTCTTGTGTCTCGGGATCCCGGAGGGGGATGGGCCGCGGCGGGGGGGGGGTACTCCCTTATTTGGGCTATATATTATAGGTATCTGCGGCCCCAAAGGGTATGGTTTTTTAGCCTTTTTAGCTTTTTGGTCTGAAATAGGGTATCAATTTTGACCATTTTGGTCTGAAATAGGGTATGGTTTGTGCACTCTAGTCTTGAATTCAGTGTTTTTTAGAAGAAGCTACTTCTTCATCATAAGGTGATAACACTATCAACAAAAGCCCTTCTTTCTTATCTTTTAATTATGTTTACGCCAACTGTGTACGTAGAATGGGTCTGAAATAGGGTATCAGATGTTTGGTCAGGTCTGAAATAGGGTAGGGAAAATCGCAGATTTTGGTCTGAAATAGGGTAAGGGTTTCAGGAAGCGGGCCGCACACCCCCACCCAAATTTTCTTAGAGTATCCCCGGGCTCGGGATACCCACGAATAACCAATGATTACAATGATTGATAGATTGTTTCAACTGAACTGAAACACAAATGTGAAAAGATCCCTGCCACGAAGAAATTATGTTGACTGAATGATGTTAATGACTTTTTTGTAGACTTTTAACAGTTATGCAAAGGAATCGCTCTTATTCAAAGTATTCACGGTCTTACCTCCACGAAATTTACGATTTCGCACAAAGTCCCCGGAGTAAGACAATGTAGTGCTTTGTCAAAAGGTCTTTGTTAGTTTGTCTAAATGTTTTATGCCGATTTGTATCAGGGTAATCACATGATTTCTCGTGCAATTTGGAATAAATAAGCACGAGTAAATTTTTTCAAAGACTCACAAAATTGCACGAGCCCGTAGGGCGAGTGCAATTTGTGGTCTTTGAAAAAGTGCTTATTTATTCCAAATTGCACGAGAAAAATCATGTTATTACTTATTAATAATATACATGAAAAAATTGCGAGATAGCTTCTTAACTTTGCAGAAGCAACGCAACGAAGCTATAAAGGTGAATCAAAACAACAGTTTTGTCAACGTTTTTAAAGCGTTTTTAGCTGTAAAAACTGGCTAAACAATTACAGGCTATAGCTATAAGGCTTCTTTGTTTGCTAAGTGTCTATCAAGCGCTGTAATCATTACCTTCAGGCTTTCTAGTTCGTTATCTTCGCCTTGTTTGTCCTTGTTTGTTTATTAATCTCGGCGTTACTCCAGTGTAGTGTTGAATTCAACGGACTCGTAATTCCAATTACGTCGGTAATTCCCTTCTCTGGACACCACTGTTTCCAAACAGACAGCTAAAATACAGTGCTTTTCGCAGCCGTTTCTCCTTTTTAGAGCTGTTTTGCAGCTTCTCTGCTGTTATTGCGGTCACGAAGAAAGAAAACCTACTCAAAAAGCCAGCCATTGTTTTCGCTCGCAGAGTCGCTTGCAGCTCTTCAAACTTTGCGCCATTCAAAGGCTGCGTTTGATTGGCTCAATTTCAGTTCAATTAGAATCGTCTGTTGTTTACCTCTTTTTTGCACTGAATTACCTTTTTTCTGCACTGAATTACCTTTTTCTGCATCCTGTTTCCTAAAAACTGCATTTCTCTTAGCCAATCAGAATCGAGAAATTTTTTCATGTATATTATGAATCACAAAATATGACGCTTCGTTTGTAATAACTGAAAGAATTACAAAGTTTGAGCCATGAAGCTTTCTTTTTTCTTACACTCTGCTTCTATCCAGAACGAAAGCAACTTTATCAGGAAATTTTGAACGTTTTGTCCCGAAAACAAGTGATACGTGCTCGACCACCATAACGGGTCCAGTCGCCTTATTCCAGTTTGTTATCTTCTCTTATTATATGACTGGCTCTTTCAGCGGTCAAGTTGAATCAATTCTCCTGCTGTGATTGGCTACCCGCGAGATCAAGATGGAGCTATCTTGTCCGCTTGGAATAGCCCGTTCGTCCCGCGTTTTACTGTCTTTCAATAGCATCCTTTGAGTCATATAATAAATCCTTTATTGACCAGGCTTGTCCGGTCAAGATGGCAGGATATTGGCCTGGCTCGTTCTCTTTTTGCGTGTTGATGGCCCTCGACTTCGTCTCGGTCCATAAAAATGCAAAAAACGAACTTGGTCAATATCCCGCTATCTTGACCTCACGCTAAGCCAATAAACCATATAACTTATTTTGAAACACAGACCAATGAAAACTGAGGGAACGTGCGAGAATTAATACATACAGACCTCAAAACGTTGAAAATGCAAAAATAGCAGTCAGGGATAGCCATCAGTAATACACATTTGAAGCTGTGTTTAACACTGACCTATGGCAGAAACGCTGGAAACAATACTTTTAACAACTTAGAAAGACGTTTCGATCGATCGACTTGGTCGGCCTTCATCGGTCTCAAAAAGCAAACTTAAATTGCTGGCTATCTAACTTTTTATAGAATTTTGCATGTGCTGCACCATCAAAATTTAACGAACACCTGCTGTGCGACATAGCAAATTACAGGAATGACTTATAAACACTCGGTATGCTGATATGTGTAGATGTGTTGGTCCCACTGCGGTCTCTCTGAGAATACCAGGTCTCGAGAAAAAGTCTTCGTTTTTTTTATGGTAATCATGCGCCGTGTCCACAATGGTGGCGTGATTGAAGTCTGTGTTGTGGTCAAATATATATTCGCGTGTTGCGAAATCTTAGAGCGTATCCAACTCTAACCGCCCTCTTGAATGTTTTCTTTTATCAGTATGGCCAAGGCTCTATCTGTCAGTCCATAATAATAACAGTCACGTCAACCGGTATAGTTACTTGATTAAGGTATTTACAAAAGGTAACAAATAAAATGAAATTCTTGTTATTTCATGCAATTAATAGCAAGCTTCCCAATTTTTAACATCACGTTTTCTGGGCTATTAACCTCAAGACAAAGAGAAACAAAAAGCTTTGTTACCAGCAGTTTTTACGCTGCAGGCTAAGAAATGTTCAGTCAGTTAATGAGCTATGATTCGTTCCTTTTCCGGGAAGCTCTCAAATCCCATTAGCATCCAATTGCCATGACTGCAACAGTTCTAAATGAGCGAATATTAAAATATGCCTTGAAAGAATTTGTTTTCATTATCTGATTGCTTTTCATCTCAAAACCAAAACAAATAACTCGAGATCACCCTACCGCCTCAAGACACTGACCCTTCCGGTACGAAGAAAATGAGAGCTTGAAGCTAGTGCTAATAATATTGCATGACGCATCACTCATTTCATAAGTGTCAGCTGGTTTCATCACTCAATATTACATCAGCAATTTCCTAAAAAATAATTTTTACTGTATATCCAACAGAAATGAAAGTGACGAAGATTCTTATTCTTATCTCTCGTTATTCCTATCTCTACTCTTTATTCTTATTCTTATCTTTATTCCTTGGCTTCAGCGTAATTGCTATAAAATAACTTAATATTTGTATCTACTGATTGCAACTGGATACTGGACTGAGCCGCATTTTGTATCATAGAGGTTGCAAACATTATAACCGATGAAATTCCTGCCAAATAAGAATCTTTGTTCACAAGCACTGAATCAGTTCGAAGTTCACCACTGCACTTATGTATTCATCTGTAACGCAGATGTCTGAATATCTCAGTATTCTAGGATGCATGGAAGAAACTAGACTGGTCTGAACAATACATGATTATGAGATGTAATGTTCCCGGCGTAGCTAATCGAACGTTCGGTAATCGAACCCAATCGAACCCAATCGCTCGATTGGGTTCGATTGGGTTCGGTAATCGAACTTAATCGAACTCACAAAAAATTTTGCCAATCGAACGCAATCGAACGTTCGGTAATCGAACGGTCCAACAATCGAACATAATCGAACTCAATCGAACATAATCGAACACCACAACAATCAGAAGCACGAACCAGTTTCATCCGGTCTGAAACAAAGCGTTGCGGTCAAATAAGTTATTTTTTGGCTTCTATTTCAAACACGAGTGCAACAGGCAAGATGTCGGACAGGGCAGAGGTGAAACTTACCATTCTGGAAGCGGAACCCTAACCCTAAATGTGTTAATATCTCTCACACTTGCTCCTCTAGCTAAAACTCAGTTAAAGAGTGAATTCCTTCCAATTCTACTAAGAGTTAATGCTTATCAATGTTGTATACCATTTTGTTTTTCTACCGAACAAAATCGAACCAATCGCGTCGATTGGGTTCGAGTGGGTTCGATTGGGTTCGGTAATCGAACTTAATCGAACTCACAAAAAAGTTCCAGTTCGATTATGTTCGATTGCCGAACCAATCGAATTCCAATCGAACGACTGGGTTCGATTGGGTTCGATTGGTTTTTGGTTCGGTTTCGTTCGATTAGCTACGCCGGGAATGTTAACAAATAAAAATCAACGTTACGATATCCCAGAATTATGAAGCTGTAAAGTCACTGATAAGAATGGCTTAACAAATCACGACATGACACGATCTTCCAATCTTGACATGACGATCTTAACATGACACGATCTTCCAAATCTTTCCTTGTAGGCTTGAGTGCTCTGCTTCCCTGTATATTCAATTGACTGTCAAATAACTTGGGGATTTTTTTATTTGCAGATGTTGTAGTAATATCAGTTTCGTCGGGTAAGGCAAATGACTGTAAGAAATGTATGCATAATGATATAAGCAAGATGTATTGGTGAAACTAACATGATTGCTGGAAAAATTAAAACTTTATTACAACAAAAGTGCCCGTTTGTCTGTTCTACACGATTTTGTTATTAGTTAAAGGATGTTCTTTGCGTGACATGCTGGTGTGATAGTTGTTAAAACTAAATTCCTGAGACATGACAATGACGTTTGGTAGTCGGATGTTAGGTTCACCAGGGCGGGGTGGGTGGGGTACAATGACTGTTATTATTAGGTCAACAATTCATTAGCTAAAAGTTAAAGATTACGTGTTCATATTTGTTTGAAGAATCATAAACCACTTTTCAATGGCTAAATATGCCCGAAACTAACACATACAAAATTACTTTAATTGACACCTCCTTTATTTTCTTTCCTGCACCTTAGTTTTGGAATACTGAACCACAAAACAACCTAATTTTGCAGTATAATTCAACAATGAATTATTATAGGACCTCGAATGGTTATGCAACTGTCAAAATTGTAACTAAATCCTTTCACTGACAACACTGAACAGTAATAATTATGTGTTATCTCTATATCAGCGGGATTGATGAAACAATATGAAATAACAGCATGAAGTAGCAAATAAACGTGACATCTCAGTTACAGTGGCGTTTCGCCTTTGTTGTCCATTTCAATTTTTCCTTTTCAGCATCAGGAGCGTTCAATTTAATCAGTTCATACGTCCCAAGAATATTGAAAAAACTAAGTAATTAATTAATTTAATTATTTATTTATTTTAATTTTATATCTTTACATTATTTATTATTTTTAATTTTTTAATATAACTTTTTAATTTTTTTTGTTTGTTTTTCTTTTATGAAACGCAACATCCCTGTCCCGGTCCCGGCTTCGTGTCGGCGTTTTACCGACACCCGTCGGCGTTAGCTCTTCATCGATGAAACGCCAGGTCTAAGATCTCCTGTCAGTATTAAACAAATTCATGTTACACTAAAAAAAGTAGAAAGCACCATGTGTAAGGTAAATAACGATCATCAGACTTAAAAGTTACAGCCATAATTATCACTCCATTATGTTTATTTTATTGGTTTTCTCGTTATTCTTCTTTTGTCAATGTTCTGTTGGGAAGAAATAATGCCCCAATAAAGTGCTTAAATCGTTGGCTCGTAGGTGGCATTATACTGTCTTTTAGTTCCCTGCCACAAAATTATTGCGTACTTGTTTTCACTTGGGATTCGATTGTCGATGTATGGATGCCAATGGTTAGAATATGTTTCAACGTACATTTATTACAAAAGTCACAGTAGACTAACGTAAGCATAAAGGACAAACGCTGACTGCGGTCAGCGGTGCCATCATGGCTGCCACGGTGTTCTGTTGTCTCTGTTAAATGTGTGTTTGTAGTTGTTCTCAACGACCTAAAGCTAAACATGTGGCCTTCGAACTCTATTTGGGTACCCACTCTACTGTTCGTGTACTTTCAAGCTTACAAACATTTGGAGACACAGTGATCGACGGTTCTCTGTTCAGCTTAATGGCGATCGATCTGGCAGCCATGTTGATCCGGTTAGTTCTTCTTCGCCCAGGATTATCTACTCCAGCTCCTATTTAAAGTCACTTGGGAAGACCATGCCAAAACAGAGACTTTCGGAGGAATTATGGCAT
>JAEMWC010000120.1:360000-407500 GCA_016490735.1 Pachyseris speciosa | reverse complement strand
AATGAAGAAAGTTTCCATAAAGAGTTGTGTAGCATTTCATTAATTACATGGATTATATGCATATACTAGGACATAATTATGGTTAAAGTTATGAAATTAATCTTGTTTAAACAGTTTACGCAGCTCAACCAACGATTTTGCACGCAGTGAAGACAAACTGGTATAGGATACTAGGCATACTAAATCTAAACTTAGTGAATGTGTTAATGAAAGTTTTAAGAAGAATTAATTGATTTTATGACCTCTTGATTTCTTTGAGTATCGTCACTTCAACTGATCCAAAAGTTCCCCTGAAAATATTACATTTTACAGACCCTTAGTTGAACAGCGATAGTTTCACTGCGCAGTGAAAAGCGTAAATACTATCTGATAGCCCATGAAAATTTTACGCACCTGAACAGAACAGTGCCTTCTGCAAGTGTTTCTCAAGCTAAAAGCCCGCTGAACCTTGCTTTTCAAAGCTGAAATGATCGGCTTTCTTTCGGAACACTTCACTTTGCAGGAAATGAAAAAGCGCATCACAAAAATTGAAATTATTTTTTAACCGGTCGTATACTGGTACCGGTCTGATACTGGGAAACATAATGTACGGCAAAACACTTCAACAATTTCAACAATTAAAAAAACGTGTCGATTTGCGTCGACAATGAAGAATAACATGTGAAGTCACTCGTAGGTTCGATTTGTGAAAGCACACGCAGAAATAAAGCAAATAAATGCGAACAACTACAGAATATATAAAACAGTGAACATAAGCTGACTAGTTGGTTCGATCGGTGAAAAACACATAAGTTTGAGGCATAGTCTGTGCAATTAGTCACGTAAGAATATTATCATCACGTAAGAAGTAAAAACCAGATAGTTTATTTATACTTATCATCAGACTTTTTGAGATATTAGTTCTGCATGGATTTCGAACTGAGGAAACCAGTTTCTTGTTTTATTTATCCTGATCAGTTTGCCTATAAGAAAGATTGTGGGACCGAGACTGTCCTTTTAGATCACCGACATTTCTGGATGAGATGGCTCTATTGCCCTGCTAAGTTTCTTAGAGTCCTGTCTTTTGACTTCTCAAAAGCCTTTGACTCAGTTTCCAACAGAATAGAAACCAATTAACTATATTAACCCCTACATTGTTAATTGAGTTATTGACTTTTTAAAAGATGGTTAACAAAGGGTATGTGTAGATGATGTCACAACTCCATTCCTGCCTGTCAATCGAGCTGTGTCCCATGGCACTGCTCTGGGGCCCATCCGTTTTACCATCATTGTTTGTGATATGTCTGACCTTGTAAATGTTAAGAATATTTCGTTCTCCTATGGCAGGTGATCACACAATAGAACATAAAGTTCCATATTCAAGGCGTATTATCCAAACCCAAACCATGTATACTAGAAAAATCGCGGCAGGAACAACACTCGGGGTCTTTAAATAGTTGAGGACAAAGTGCTGCCTTTGTAGTGACATCTACAAACGGTTAGACTTTCTAGTCTTCTCGGATAAGGACGATAAACCGAAGGTCCCGGCTCACAGCTCTTCATAATTCTCCGATTTTGTCCAAACAAAATCCGGCTTGCTTGGTTTAGATAGTTTTACCATTAATTCTCACGTCCAACGGAGAAAGCTTCTTCAATAAAATATTCTGAATGGCAAAACATCATCCAGTGACACAGCACTATTACAACCTTGCCAAACCACAAGAGCTTTTCTCTCGCAGAACCGTACACTATAAAATTAGTAAAGCCAGCCAACACATTTCTCTGTTATTAACATCCAAACGCAAAACCCGAAAATTATTAGACGGCGAAAGCGAAACATCGCTGGTTACAGGACGCTGTACAGTCTTTGGACAAAGTGCTCTAACTTTTTCAGTCCGCTTTGGACAAAGTTCTCTAACTTTTTCAATGAAGCGTGAAGCGAGCTATATTCTTAACAGCCTTTTGGCAACTTTCTGTCAAATTTTGAGAGACATGCAAATGCATTTAATCACCCCTTTTTTTCCGATCGAGTGTCGATACCGATACCGATAAAAGATCATAATTTTTTTCTCGTGTTCTTCAGTTTGTTATTTTATTTTTCCAAAAACGTAGTTAGACAAGCGATTTCGCGACGAAAAAGGAGCCCATATACAGGAGCCCATGGACTCCTGCCATATATGATTTCGCGCCAAAATAGCACAGGGCTATATCGAGTGTAACATTCACATTGGCTTACATGGCTGGGTGGACTTAGGGATGTAGGGTCCTATGGTGACCTCATAACCACAACCAAAATTTGTCGCATCGATAGGTTACCAGATTTCTTACCCATGGTGCTCTGCGCGCGCGTTTTGTGGCGCGGAAATGCGCTAATATCTGTGTTTTGGCCGAACATTTCGTCATCCCTGCAGCCCCGCTTTGTCAGATACAATAGGAATTACCTAGCTTTGGCCTCTTTTTCAAAGCGAGTCCTGGTGCTCATAGTTTCATATGAAAATTAGTTTTCATTCACGTGCAAATTAAACAGTTATTTTCATACGAATAGTTGTGCACCAGGCCTCGCTTTGAAAAAGAGACTTAACGTTATTCTGAAATGGCTTATTACTATAATAAGAACTTTTAGTATATACCACACAAGTGAATAGTTCTTTTTGCGCGCTCTGATTGGTTAACTCGGAGGTGATTAGCAAAGTAATATTCACCTCCGAGCAGCCGGCGCGCGAGATTTTAAAATTTCCCCCCACTGTTTTGGTCCGCTAGTTGTTCAGCTTCTGTGGTATATACTAAAACAATTATTCACCTCATACCAGTGTCGGTGAAAGTGATTGATATTTACCTCGCCGCTTTGCGACTCGGTAAATATCCACCACTATTCACCTCCACTTCGGTGAATAATTGTTAAATATGCCTGAGTGAAACTGGACTACCAAATTACGATCATGAAAACGGCCAAATGAAAAACAGATTTCATCAAGATACTAAACAAGACAAATGAAAGCTATACAGATGAAGAGGAACTTGCTTTTGATAATTATGTCCGGGATACAGGGAACAGATATTAAGGGGCTTTTTGTTTTGAGGAGGGCTCTACCACTTAAATTTGGCCATACAAAGACTTTATAATGCGTAAAATTGAGATAATGTTGCACATGTGACTATAATGTGATACGCATATGTGACTATAATGTGATTTCTCGCCGTTCAGTGCTCATAATGACTTTGATAGTTACTTGAATTGTCTTGAGGTTACGAAGGATATGTTGAAGGGAATGTGACACCGTCCAGTCTATAAGGAACGAAAAGAAAACCCAAGTAAAATACGGTGAATCAATAGAGTGCTTCAGTCTGTTTCGAAATTAACACCTGCTGATAGCTCCCTCGCCTCCCGAAAGTTCAACCCTATCCAGACCGGGCGTGTGCGACCGGGTTTTCGGGGATAAAGAAAGGAAACGAGTTCTCCTACTCTTCAGTAATCTTCTCTATCAAATTATTTGAGCTGCTTATCAGTCAAAACGTAGCGGGTAATTATTACGTCCAAGTAAGTTTCCTTTAAGTTCCGCAACTAGCTGTCGTCATCTGGTAAGTCATGAAGTATTATAACGTGTTTATCGTTGTAACTTGTCTCGTAGTCATACCTCTTATGCAAATGGATAAGGTTCGACACAAATTGTGATTTGTATCAGCCGTCACCTCATCGCTTTCAAGTAATTCAGTAAGCCTTTCCAATCAACTTGTGAACACGAAGACGTACTTAAATTGTATTCAGTAGTATAACGGCGTATCAAAGCCGTGTGCGCCCAAACAAGATCTGAGACATCAATGCTTCATATAATAAGTCATAAATGGCGATCAATTGTGAGGCATATGATTACTGCATTACAAGATAGACAAATTACATGGTCAATCGGCATGTGAAATGTTTTTATTCAAATAAGAACAATGACTAAAATAGCCCTTTCAAACGCTGTTATTACAATAAAAAGGCGAACCAAGAGTGTTAAAGACTAGACTCGTTTAAGATATCCATTCATGTTCCAACCAGCATTGTACCTGTAGCAGATCAAAAAACAATAATAAAAGACTTTTAACAATAATTGAAAGTTTAATGTTGAACAATTATTTAGTATGGATGAAACATAATTTAGAATCCGAAGTATTCAGATACTTCCACTAAAGGTCAGCGAGTCAGTTAATTCTTGATGACAATCCCAAAGTGACCAGGTGTGACTCTCAGCCCATAGCTAACACAGTCAAAACAATTACCCCTTGGTGACTCTAAAACTCAGACTTAAGCCTTGGCCAAACGGTCTCGCAAGTAGTCGCAAGAAGCCCGGCGCAAGTTGAACTTGCGTACAGACTTGCATTAGGTGGCCAAACGGACTCGCAAGTTTCCTTGCAAGTACACGCAAGTCACAAAAAAAAAACCATTTCATTGGCTAATAAGTTGCTATAACAACAAATGGACGTCACTCAACTTGTGTTGATTTGGGTTGGGTGGTCAAACGATGAAAAACTTGCGTCGACTTGCGTGCAAATTTGATCTCGACCAAAGTGAGCTCAAGTCATCGCAAGTCAACGCAAGTGCATGCAAGCCCTGGCCAAACGGAGTCGCAAGTAGATCGCAAGTTTTCAACACGCGTCTAGTTGCGACTCCGTTTGGCCAAGGCTTTAGTGTACATTTACCCTTGTATTTAGATATTGCCAACAGTTGCTTACACCAAGCCAATGTTTTCATGCATGTGTGGCACGCTTTAATGAAAAACATAATCCTGGTTTGTCATGAACCGCTGCATGATGTTTCGCTTTCCGACAAAGACAATTTTCTCCATCTTACCGTCTTCGAAGTTAAATGAGGGCAATAAACCCAATCATGCGAGATATAACACCCAATCTTGTCTAGAAAATAACTTACAGCTCATAATGAAAGCTAAATTAGAAAAGCAATTGTGGAAGGTACGCGGAAACGTCGGCTGACATAGCCATCGGCCGCGCTTAAACTCAAAGCAGTTGAGCTTCTCCTTTTCACCCACTGCTCGACTTTGTTTTAATCTACTCCCTCCTGATTGGTGGGTGATTCCCTCGTTGTTGCCTAATTAAGTCATTGTAAGTGCGGATAGGGAAACGGGTAGTCTCCTTCGCAGCCGTATTTTGGGATGTCATGCAACGAGCGACATCCCAAAATACGTCTGCGAAGGGGACTAGGAAACGCGAAACATGTTTTTTTAAGTGCTTGTCTATAACGACAGCCAACGAATTAGTGTGCGCGCCATTAAATATTCTAAACAGCGCAAATTGAATCTGATTGCGTGTTCAACTTCGGTTTCCTCTCACAAATGAAAAGCATTTCGAGGATTAGACAGTAAAGCTTTCCCCGACATTTCTTGAAAACGGCGAACTGTCTCAAACCTCGGGCTTTTAAATTTCGTGGCAACCTTTCACATGCCCAACGGCGGAGGCTCTGTGTTCTTGAATTCGCTGATGGAGACGACGAATAGTGTAGCCGATATAATCTCTATAGCACAGATCACATTTGAATTGATATACAACGCCTGGTGGTTTCTTCTCTTGAGTTTTAATTTTAATTCAGTGTACCCGGATAGACGGGTTGATACCACCGTTGGCTCGTTTCAGCCTTTTTGGAAAATGAGCAACCTCATAAGAACAACGCCATGTCACAGTGTAACATCTTTCGAGTCGTGTGACTTTTCAGAAAGATTAGAGATCTGCGGACTTCTCTCGAAAACAGCGTGAACATATTAGCAACATCATCGTCAATCCAATACAAATAGTTTTCATAAGTCCAAAACATGGCCAGCAACTTAAAATTCAGGAGAGGAAACCATCCGTCGTTAGCCGATAATGAGGGTGTCACTGGGGTATTGGGTCAGTTCTACGACTAACTATTAAATTTTTAGCATTTTTTAGTTAATTTCCATCGGTGTGGAGGAAAGTACAGGGAACATTCTCAGTTGACAAAAATTGAAATTTATCTGTTCCACAAATACATATCAGTCCTGTACTGTGCTCTTGACACTAGCGAAATTAAAACCATATACTTACTCACGTGTTTCCTGTTTCACCTTTCCTACTCACCCTTTAGCCCCCCCCCCCCCCCCTCCCTTAAGGAGGGGGCACTCCCTATAATGGCCTATAGGGGAGGTTCCGCCCGAAAGGGGTATCTTTTCACGCTTCAGGTATATGAAAGGGTAGGGATTTCATGAGTCGATATCATGACTGTACTGTTCTAATGAAAGGTATACGAAAGGAGTACCAATTGTCAATGGAAGGTATTCTGTCAAAAATGGTATATAGAAGGGTAAGGGGTTGGACCTCGGGCGGAGCCTCCCCGTAAGAAATGTCTTTTAGTAGCCCTCCCCCCCCCCCCCGGGCCTTTAGCTCACTTTCCCCATCCGAGCCAAGCAATAAGGGCATTTCAAGCTCTAGTTGTTGTTGAGTTGATATAGTATAATTTTGCGCTTTGTCATTAATCTTTGCCAGCCGATAAAGTTTCAGGTCAAACGACCCCAAACAAAATTTCTTGGCCTGGTCATTCAGGCTAAGAAAGTCAATCAAAATACTTTCGAAAGAAGCTGTATATTTGTGATCTTCACCAATTTGAATCCATGCTTTGTATCTTTCTATGGGTGTCTCCTCTCAAATGCGATAGAACTAACAATTGCCTTCACGACAGCTATAACTTGCCATGGACAGTAAACCCGCGACTCACGTCAAAGTGCGTGGTACGATCCCTTTCAAAGACACATCCGCCATTTCCGGCGTTGTGAAATGACAAGTAATTAGCCGAATTAGTTAAACATAAGGCAAATGGAGTTCTTTACAAGGCAATTGAGACCTTTAATTTGCGCTAATGATTTTTTTTAGGGTTAATGGATTTCAATTTTTTTTTACGGCTAACGGTTAGATTATAAGCTTTTTTACGCCTAGCGGTTAAAGTTTTGACCCTTTTACGGCTAATTGTTAAACCCCATTGAGACCCTCGTGATTTTTGCGATACAGATTATATTGGCTACACTACTCGTCATCTCCATCAGCGAATTCAAGAACACAGAGCCTCCGCCGTTGGGCATATGAAAGGTAATGTCAGGGAAAGCATTACCGTCTAATCCGCGAAATGCTTTAATTCATCCGTGAGAGGAAACCGAAGTTGAACACGCAATCAGACTCAATTGCGCGAAAGTATTTGTTTAGAACATTTAATCGCGCGCACACTAATTCGTTGGCTGACGTTATAAACAATCACTTAAATAATAATAAAAAATAATTTAAACTTGAAACGACCGTTACATTTACTACTTTAAAATGAAGTCAAGATGACTTTGGAACCTCGTGTAATATCGCAGATTTTTTTTTATCAAATGTACTTGAGTCATTATCTCAACTGTGATTGGCTACAAGCACCAACAAATTCTTGCTGGCAGTGTTTTCGTTTCATCATAACTACAGACAATAGTATTTTTATACATGTAGAAGTAACGTCATAACTACAGACAATACTTTTCATAATAATAATAATAATAATAATAATAATAACTTGTTACTTCTATTGCATGCAGAAGTGGCGCCATTTTGCAGACAATAGGTTTGTACACGCGTAAAGCACGTTTGTTTTGCTGAAGCTCTCCAAGAGTTCTTTTACAGGTTTACAGGTTTTACCCAAACGGTCGAAATTTTAATTTTTGGTTTTAAATTACATTTTTTAGAGTGGAGGTTTGTAAAATCTTGCTGGAAACTTTTGATCTACACTGCAACTTTTAGGGTCCAGGGTTAGTAATAAAGTTGTTTACAAGTTGATGCAATATGTTTGGTTTCTTGTAAGCGCCCCTGTTTTCACAAACGCTCAAGTGTATGCGCAATAAAACACTTCGGTTTTCGCATGATAACGAGAATTATCATGACCTCGGTTTGTGTTATCCACCTCAGCCTTCGGCTTTGGCAAATAACGCAATCCTTGGTCACAATAATCCAATGATTGTTAATTCAGCGCACATTTCATTGACTCACCCGAACATATCGGTGTATTTTTGATCCACGAGGTATCTATTAGTGCGCGTGCGCAAGACGCTCCTGAGACTGTTGAGTTTTGCTGGTCCGAAGCATTCATAGTGAAGATCTTTTATCAGACCTTGCCCACACTCCAAAGGTCCCAAGGGGTTCGTATCCTCAACACAGATGTAGTCGCCAGGCTGAGTGAAGCTGTCGAAATGTTCGAGCAGTCCTGTCATATTCACATGCGCGTCTTCAACCAGGAGCCACGGATGATCCAAACTCTGATGAAGAAAAGCAAATTAAAAATTGAGTGCATTTTAGTAGTCTTCTATTTGTTCGTTTCCTCTCTTTGCGAAGTGGCTTAAATTTCCTTCCTGTCTGCGTAAACCTAGCTACTAATAATATCAACCCTGTCAACCAAACACTAGCAGCCTCGTCTTTATTATTCCTAGTTGCAGCTCACTTTTCTACGTAAAGCTCTCCACTAATTGAAGAGTTGAACTTGTCTTAACCCGCCCTTCTGCACATTTTTGTATCTAAACGCCTCTTATCGAAAGAAAAAGAATCACCTTTCCCTAGCGGTAAATGGGATCTGAAATCTGTCTTGGTACCAATGGGAAGACGATATTACTAACAGCCGAAAATTGGCAAATTTTAAGGGAAAGATAATGTTTCGCCCTTGCTCACCATAGAGTCTCCAGTAGTTCAGTGGTTAGAGCGTCCGTCTAGATCGCGGAGGGTCGTGGGTTCAAATCCCATCTGGAACTCAGATTTTTTCTGAGTTTCTATTTGGGGTTTCATGCATTTCTATCATGTTATATTTAAAGATAAAAAAATAAAAAAAATGATGACTAAGACTCAATGGCCCCTATCCAGACCACTATCACAGCCAAACATTATTCTACCCTGGGCTATTCTTTTTATATATATTTACTGCTTAATGGTTGGCGTCTCTGACTGGTTGATAGTGATCACGTGACGTGATAATATTTATTCGCGGAATGAACCTATCATCTGGCGAAAATACCCTGATAGACAACGCTACTAGTACTACTACTTCTATTAAATTCAGAATCAAACTCCTTGCTTGCATTGCATTTTACCGTTTACGTTTACCCACCCATCTGTTTGTTTTAACATTGTATCTTAAAGTGAAACTGCATGTGAGCTGTAATTTCTAAATGCCAGTTTCAACGATTTTTGACTGGAAGAAATCTCTTGGACAACAATTAAAGAAATAGTGTTTCTGTGCCGAGACTAGCCTCAATTCAATAAAGACTTGCAGAGGGAAAAGGTATATTTGCCTGCCTTTTAAGTTGCTTGTTTGAAAGCTTCTTATAATGCCATTGATTTCTTGGTCGTATGGAATCATTACGCAAGTTAATCAAACGATGGCAACGTTTTCGCCTTCATCTTTTCAATTACCTTTAAAAAGTCGCCAGTGAAAACTTTTTCAACTTGAAACAAATCTCCTTCAATGAATTGAACATCCGATGACTTTTTCGCTTCAGGGTGCAGTAAAGACAAGTCTATGTCAACAGAGATGACTCGCGACACGCAGCCAAACATTTTAAGCATGTCCGCTATCCACAAGGCCGAGCCTCCCTTGTAAGCGCCAAACTCAATCACAGTTCGTGGCTTGAGTTCTCATAGCAACTGCTGGTTAATCGTCACGGTGAAAGGATCTTTCAAAATCGGTACTCCTCGCCAGAAAGTCTGAAATTTCCCTACAAGTAACGTAATACAGTAGTATTACAGTAGTGTTATTAGTATTATTATTTTAGTCAGAATTACACTACAGGAATTTAACCCTTGCGTTAATTAACGTCGTGGAAACTGAACGCGGCTTCCGATAGGGGTCTTGGTTACGCATCAGGAAGGAAAACGTTGCTAAAATAATTATTTGTACCTGTTCGAAATGCATTGAGCCTGTTAGCGCCTTCTTAATCCAAATGTTGACTTTTTATGTAATACATAAAATGTGAGCGGGAGACCTTTATGGGCAGTTAAAACGGCGAGCCGCAGGCGAGCCGTTTTAAAGCCCATAAAGGTCTCACGCGAATATTTTATGTTACTTGTGAAATGAAACAATAGATTGTGTTTGTAATGTTAATCAGTAGAGATCTGTATCAAAGTTAATGCATACTAATTAGCGGAGCAGGACACCTTTATGAAAGTTAATAATTTTTATTGGGGTTTAGAGAGGTATACATTTGACTCAAATTCTACCCGTAGATTGGTCGTTAGTCTTATGAATTATTAATGAAATTTACAATGGCTGTAAAAGTTACGAAATCTAGCTAACATCTGTTACACGACCGGGTTAGTAAGGGGTGTGGGTCTATTCCTGGATTGACATCACTGACTGATTATCATCCCGGTAAGTCTTTGTAAACATGCATGCAAAGCAATTTGTGACGACAAACCAGGAATAGACCCATGCCCCTTCTCGTTCGGTCGTGTACCAAATGATGCTTAGCTTATCGTAAGTTTTTAAGCCCTGAAAAGTCCAAAAAATGGAAGAAAGTCTAGATGTTTTTGGAAAAGGTGAAAAGTTTTATATCAGCGGAAGAATATTTATGGGTTAGGTGCACTTTAAATAAAGCTGCAACGATTTCTGAGAAAGATAATTGTGTGTGATAGCAAGAGTTTACTAAAAGTACATTTCACATTGAATGTTTTCAGAAAATTGATCTCGTTTAAGGTAGATTAGATCCATAGTTTGCACCAAAAACTGTTATCCAAACCGGTTAAAAAATGAGAAAAGGATCAAATTTTTCACTGGCTAATAATGGGAAGATTCGGTTCCTTTCCTGTTGAAACCTTCCTCGTTAACAAATGGCGCCGCCTTTATTGTATGTTGATGCGGTAAACGTAAAAACTGCAAGAGCCAAAACAACGGAAGTTCTAACTATCCAAGAGGGCCGTACCAATAATTGCTAAGTGTATGTTGTTACGATGCCTGTTTAGAAAAAAAGGTCTGAAGAGAATGGTGAAAATTTTCAAACATTTTTGGTTGAGTATATATTAATTCTGACATGCAGGTGATGGGGCACATAAGGGCAGCACTGTATGTTTATATATAACCGTTGTCATATTTGAAAAAATGCACCAGACGTTTCTAAATTCTTCCAAAGGTAACCAATAATTTAGTAGGCATTTTGATTGTTCACGATACTTGATGTTTCCAATGCAACGCGATTTTAACAACCATGCTTTCATATTTTAAACTCTCTTTTGTTGTTGTCTCTTTTCGTTTTTAAGCTATTAGAGTTTTTTGCAGTTGCTTTTGATAATGTCTGAGTCAAGAGAAACGACAATTGGAGGTTTTAGATAAATCGAAAAATCCAAGATTGGATGCAAGATCCAAGATGGCGGCCTTTCAAAGATAATGACGATATTCCCGTCTTAGAGCGCTTTTCAATTGAGTATCATAAAACCAAACCCAAAGCAATTACTCTGTCCAATTACAACAGAAGTAAGCAATGCAATGAGCCAATCAGAATACGAAGCAATTACATGTAGCCGGCGTAAAGCGCGGGAAAATACGCGCTTGCAAGTCACGATTGGTTTTGGTTTTGCTTCTCATTGGTTGAGATAGTGGAGCGAGTTTTCCTGGCCAATCACAGAGCGAAGCAATGCAAAACCCAAGAAAAACGAGAAATACTTTCGACTCTCCATTGAAAATCGCTCTATTACGTGATCAAATCACTTCGTAGACCTTATTAAGAAGAGACTGTTATGGGTATCACGGCAATTTAAAAAAAATACCTTGATGTTACGAAGTGAGAGCATAATTTGCTGAAGAAGTATATAAAAACCAGGCAAAATCAGTTAGAGTTATACACGCATCAAGGCCTTACGGGTGAAATACCTCCCTCAACTGGTCCAAACGATTAGAAACTTAGCGGCCACCGTCAGTATGACTTTGGAAACATCGACGGCAAAGTTATCTGGACAAAGGAAAATTTAACCAAGAAGCAAAGCACAGGGTTTAGTATTTACTTTATGTTTCTATTACCATGAGAAACTGAAGCCAAGGTTTCTGCTGTCAACACTCCAGTATCTTTCCTTTCCTCTATTGGAACAAATCTTTTTCTCGGGTTTAATTCTTTGGTAGTTCTTTCTTCCAGTGAGTAATAGTCTGTGGGATCGTCAATTTTCTCCATTAAGATCTGAAAACAAAAGGTATTAATTATATATACGGGTGGAATGGGTCACCCGAAAGTGTACGTATTCAGCGGGCTCCCTGTACTGAAACATTACGGACACATTTTATCGATACAAAGACTAAAGCATATAATTTAAAGGCTAACTTCACAACAATGTTTGATGTCTTCAGCCGTAAATAAAATTTAGAAGAAGAAAGAAGAAACCTGACGCTTATTCAGATTAGTCGCCTCGCACTAAAATCAATGTTCTGTCTACGTTTGTCATTTCTCTGCGATGATATTTTCACGTTGCTTTCTTTTTATAAACTCTGACATTATCCTAAATTTGCAATTTTTTGTTATCAAAAAAATACAGCATACAGCTGGAAGATACCCAGTGTCTGTAAAGCGAGGTTAACTTTTTATGATAGCGTGTCAATAGCGAGGGATCAAAGAAAAGTGTGCGTTGCCCATGTTAAGTGGTGTCCTTATTAATTAAGCGGGCTACTATCCGAGTTGAAAAACCCGAATTTAACCATTGTTTTATTAAGCCATCCATACATTTGAGCACTTGTAAAGACAACTACAACTTGCACAAGAAACCCCATACCCTAGGGTACATTACCAAGTAAACTTCTAAATTTCTAAGCTTGCAACCTTCAGGGGCGTAGCTACCTATACGCACGTACGCACGTGCGTACCTGAAAAAATCCAAAAATAATAAAAATGAAAAAAAAAAAAAAAAAAAAGAAAGAAAGAAAGAAAAAAGAAAAGAAAATATGAATAAAAAAGCAAATAGAAAAAGATAATTATTTCAGTGAAAAAGCACAATTTGCCTCTATTCATTTCACTCTGCTTGTTTCTTTGAAATGTTGCTGATAAGACAACAGACGGTGTTTTTCCGCAACAAGTGTCAATTTCCAGAGAGAACTGAGGAACGTGACTCATTGGTGGACCGAATGGTCCAAACTCGCGATCAGAATGCAAGCGGGAGAATAAAGATGAACGCGTTGTGATCACCGCGTTCTTGTATAGCTTTGGGTCGGCCTGGCTTCGCTCTGCTAGGCTTTCCATGGCCAAAAATAATCAATTACAGATTATTACATTTCCATCGGCACTGACAGAATGACAGAGCTGGATGAAGAAACTGAAGCAAAGCTTTAGTAGCATGAAGAGGCGAGGTTGTCCTCGCTATCTGTGATTCATTTTCACGAAAATAAGGAAATCGACTTTAATGAGGTCATTTCTGAGCTTGTTGGAGAGAAAGAGAGAACCTGTACCTGTGACGGAAAACCAGTTATAACTTCTATGAAAGCTATGGGCAGTTATATTTCACATAGCCTCAGGATTTCGGTCCATTGTTCATGGAGATGTAGACATGTAGACTTTGATGATTTTTGTAGATTTGTGAGAAGCGCGGACCTAAATCAGACTTATTAACTAGGGCACAATTAGGGCTATGTGGATACTTTTCAAGGGAAACCGCAATGCCGGTCAAAAATCGGTAAAATGAAAAGTCTGTGATACCACTAACTTGTTAGCTCAATTAATGATAAGCGACCGAAACACTTCAATAAACTGAAAAAAGCAACAAACAATTTTACGACTTTGGCAATATTTCATGTCAAGTAATGGCAAAAGAATGGAAAATTTAAAAATTGGGATGGGAAGATTTGGAAAATTGTGAGTACTGACCTATGGAAAAATCAAACATTTCTTATAAGGTTTTGCAAAGTCCACTGTAATAAGACTTTAAATAAAATTTAATACCGTTCGTCTGCAAAAGAGTCCTTGAAAAGCTTCGGCAAATAATCGTGCGTCTTGCTGTATAAAATCATCGTCTGTAAAATGATGTCACATCGAGGTGTACAAAACCGAATGCCATTCTTGCTGGTGGCAGTGTGCTTGTAGCTGTTGCGGTTCAGTTTTATCCTTGTATGGTTTAAATTTCTCTCCCTTTTAAACTAGTTATCATAGATTACCAAGCCCAGACACAAAGGGAGAAAAAATAAACCAAGCCAAGCTAAGCCTAAAGGTGGAGCTCTACGATTATTATTATTTTTACTGATCGAGCAACTTCGCATGGCTTTCCTTGGGCCAATGCAATTCACGGAACGTATGCCACTCTTTACGGATCGACTGCTAGGTTTACGTTCCGTACGCTCCGTACAGATCGACAAACCGTATGCCAACCCACACCAACAGTATCCAAAAAAATATTGAAAGTCTCGCTAATGAGATGCAATTAACGGAGCGTATGCCGCTCTTTACGGAGAGGCTACCCATTTGTTTTGAATGCACTTTTGACCAGAAAGTTGCCTACATTTCTATCACATTTAAATGAAATCAGTGGTGGTTGCGAAAGGATTCTAGCAGTTTCGGGACCATTTTGCAGAGTTTAAGGAATTCCATTTTACCACTCACCCTCACACTTCACCCTCATAATAACCCAGTTAAAATCATCATTCTTAATAACTTTAAAATACTGCAACAAACGCTTTTCATTCAATTAATTTATTCCTGTTTTTCACGTTACCACGTTACCACCAATAGCTCTATCTTCTGCATATAAACCATACACAACCCACCATACACAATTCCTCGATTCGCTAACGCTCGAAACGTCAGCTTTTTGAATCTCTTTACGATCGTCAAATCACATTATCAACTCCGCTGATAAACCAGATTTCCATTTTACTGCTGCTTTTGATTGTGGTGTGTTTACAGTAGACCCTTCCACGGTCTGTGGACATTGTTAGAAAGAGAACGTTATAATTAGTAACATAGCCAAGTTTGGGAGACGTCCCTTTTAAAGTCGAAAAGTTATGGTTCGCAAAGTCGGGAAATTTTACAGACGTTTCAATGCTGGGGGACGCAAACTTGCCCTCCAGCATAAAAGCGTCTATAAAATGTCCCGACATTGCAGAACAATATTTTCGCAATTTTGTATGACGCGCCAAAACGGACAAAAATATTTCCTTGACTTCTTGTTAATATATAATACTTGTTTCATATAGATATAACTCGATGTACGAATATCCAACTTGTTTCCAAATGAACACAACATCTTGTAAATATATAAAACTTCCTTTGAATATTTATACAACTTGAGGCACACATACAAAACTTGTTTCAAATTTTTGATTGAAGTACTCTGAAACGAAACTTTTTGAACTTCTAATGAAAGACTTTGACAAAATCAAAACGCATTTCTTTCATTGAAAGTCAACTACGTATACAACTCTTGCGGAGTACTTCGAAAGAGGTCTTAAATTGTCGAACGAAATGTTCACTGAAAGTTGTAGAGCTTTATCGGTCGCAGATCTATGTCACGTGCGGGCGTATGGAAAAGCTGGAATCCGGAAAACCGCAAAGGCGGAATACCGGAATGCCGGAAAGCCGGAAAACCAGAAAAAGGGAATGCCGGAATGCCAGAATGCCGGAATACCGGAAAGCCGGAAAGCCGGAAAGCCGGAAAGCCGGAAAGAAAAATATCAGAAACCGGATAGTGCTAACCAGGAAAGGAAAATTAAGTTTGAGTGAAATACAATATAATTAAAAAGAAATGAGTTTTTCTTTTATAATTTTATTTTAATAAGGTCGCACTCCCTGCAGCACTCCAGCTCCCGAGATTTTTATTACTCATTCTTTTTTTCCACGGCGGCGAAACAATTTCATTTGATAATTTATATTTTTGAACGCGGAGCTTTCTTCACGTGCAAGCTGCAGATGATTGACAGCTGTATTCCACCTTTACTTTCAAGGGGTGAGAATATTTTTTCCACTCGCGAAACTTACCTTTCAAACCGTGAAACGTGTACTAAAACTGAAGCGATGGGCTTCAAGAAACGAAAGTGTGAACAAATACATGTAGTTCACGAAAAAAATAATATTATGCTGACCTCTTTCCCGCAATCTCTCGGGTTTCATCATATCGAGATCTGAAAGGCGAGGCAAAGACGTTACACTGCAAAATAAAACAAGCCATAACATTCAGTTACAATTTCCTTTTCTTATCAGGACTTCGTGGTTCGATCATCTTGGAAAAATATTCTCACGCCATGAAAGTAAAGGTGGAGTACAGCTGTCATTCATCTGTAGCTTGCACTTGAAGACCCCAAGAAAACATTAAAGCCTGGTTTCCATATGATCGTCCGGATCGTCCCGATCGTCCCAGTCGTTTCCAAAATTTCGAAACGATCGGGACGACTGAGACGATTGCTGGGTTCCATATGATCGTCTCGATCGCTTCAAATACTGAAGACGCGCGGTCCTTTTTGGCTGACCATCATTAGCAGCAGCAGCAGAAGAAGACGGAGAATCAGTAGCTGCAGAAACAGACGTTTCAGATTGCAAGTCATCCTCACTTGATCTTTTCCCCATATTCAAGCGAGTCTTGGACACTGTTTATGCTTTCTGCTTCTTCACCATGATCTGCATCATCTTCGCTTTCATCGCGACTCTGCACGTTTGTAACAGTGGATGGTCGTTGGTTGATGTGGTTTGACAACCAATTCAAATTACTGAACTCTGCTGGAGAGGGGACAGCATCGTGCCCAGAACCAGATGGAACATGCCTTTTTTTTTTCTCAATTATCCCCCATACGCGGTTCGGACATTCTTATATTTTTTTTCTGCTTCAGCCGCGTCTAACCCGAATTTCTCTCCTATTGCTTTCCAGATATTCATCCTTATAAACTTATCCTTATAGTCCTTAGAAAATTTGTTGTAAATTGCAGGATATTTTTGCACTTCTTCCATGAAGAGCGACGTGTTTTCTCCTTGTTTTCTGCAGCCATTTTGAAATGGAGCAAGTGAAATAAGAGTGATGACTTCTGGGATAGCCTTCGATCGTCCCGATCGTCTCAGTCGTCTGAGAGTGTTTCCATATGATCGCTTCAAAATTTACACGATCGTCCCGATCGTCCGGATAGAACTCAACTCTATCCAAGCGATCGAGGTCGTCTCAGTCGTCCGAGTCGTTTGCGATCGTCTGGGTAGCGTTTTCACATGATCGTCCCGATCGTCTAAACCTTTTTTGAGACGACTGGGACGATCGGGACGATCATATGGAAACCAGGCTTAAAAAATAGCTGCGTCCATTATCAACTTAATACGCTTTTCAATAACACGCGAACCTCAACCGACAACTGTGCTTCTAGCTTCCGTCAACAAAATATCCGGCGGCTTCGGACTACTATTAAAACGAGAGGTGACGATCTGTGAGTAGGCCAATTCCCAAAGCAGTTTCAAGCACAGCGTATATTAAAGTCTGCAGATTCTTAGGATGATCAAACCGACCGTTTATTTGAGGAGCTATCCATGGCCATCGAACATTTTGACTCAGAAGAAACGCAAATAGTGGACAATGAAGATGATCAACCCAGGCAATTCGCCGAATCTTGTCTTGCGTGCTTTTCTCATGGCTAGTTTGGTGTTTCATCATTTTTGTATTTTCATTTGCTTTAGCGAATAAAGAATACGGGACTTATGAGGCTAAACGTAGTATTTCGCCCCATATAAAACTTCACTGATACTTTTCAATGTAAATGGATTTGTTTCGTCCCGAACTGAAGCGAAGAAAACCACTCCGACTCGTGATATCGGTAAATGTACTAAATTCTGAATAAACTTACAACATTTTGAAAGTTATATTTCCCTGTCAAAAAGCAGCGGCGGCGAGAAGTTTACTTCAGAACAACAATCAGCAACAATTGTACCTTTTACCCACAAAATTTGAGCACTAAAAGAGAACAAGGAAATGCAATCCGTTTTTAACCGAAAGACCAATTGGGTTTACCTAAAAGATGGAATCCGGAAACGGAATGTAAAGACGTTTGGTAGAAAATTTTGACAAAGGTTGAAGTCGCTTGGATAATAATATGGTCAACAAATTATATGATGACTTAGCCTGAATTTTGCAGCAATCAAGCCCCTTAAGTTTATTCTAGGGCAGCATTTTAATACTTTGGTTTTGCATTTAATAAACCGCCTGATTCCTTTAAAGCACACGGCTTTCAATCACACCACAACGATACTAACTAGTAGTAATCGTAGAAAGTGCGTTCGAGTATTGGTAGGTTTGGTATGTTAACCCTAAAACCACCATATGGAGGGCCGTGTGGTCCATGATGATCTTTGAACACTAAAAGCACATTGACAGCATCTTGGAAAGCCTCAAAAATATCAACTTTGACTAACACAATATTAAAACATAGTTTCTGAAAATAGTTGTAGCAGCAACGAACAAATTATTGTAGAAATCGGCAATTGTTTGAGCTTTATCCAGACAGTAATCCCCAGAAATTCCTTCAGCTCCTCAGGACTTGTTCCGACCCAACATGGTATGTTCCTTCGCATGGCATACTTGTTTGTTACAGTGACGAAATCGAAATGACCGATCCGTGGTGTAAAAAGGTGTACAAAATATTTCTCAGACATTTGTTTATCCTGATATAACAAATTTCAGTCGAGGTCGTTTCTTGAGAGGTAAGGTGGCAGATCACCCACTTCAATCGCCAATCCTCACAACAAAGAAACTTCCCTGCTAGCAGAGGTCTCTGGCAGAACCCCAATTTCATCGTGTTCAACAACTCGATCAAACAGGTCTTGTTTTCGAAACATTTCGTCGATTCAATTCCGCTTTTACTTGATGAATTGTCCACTCATTGTAGTTGTATCGCCGCCATTTTTACTTTCGCCATTTTCAGGCTGTAGCAGCTCATTTAAGACATTTAGACATCACTTTCATCTTCCTCGCCGACGGCCGCCATTTTGAAAGCTTTTGAGTTGGCTTGGCGATGATGTCATTCTTGTTCGCCCCCGCAGATTGCTTGCAGATTGCAGGGGCAGCTCATGTCAAGACCCACCCGTTGTCCAAAAATCTCGATTCAGTCTGGATTAGAACTGCGTTCTGCGAACGCAATCAAAGTATTGTGCATTTTGAACATTTTAAAATCAAATCATTTTAATTAAAAGCACCTTCTCTTATTCTTTTTGTCGATGAAAAGTGTTAGGCCTGTCCACTAGTTGACGGCAATTTTTTGAACAACTTTCGATTTTCGATCAACCTTTTTTGATTTCGAGCAACTTTTTCTCCGTTTTCAATGTTTTGTTATTCATTTCAGCTTGATCTTTATAAAACAAGAGCTATTTTTTGTTTATTATTTTGAACGCTACCTGACCAAAAAGTAGAGAAAAATCACTTTCCATATCTTGATTTAATTGCGAGTGGGAACGCTTACGCCTGATTGATCATTGTCTGTTGCTTCATGCTGGAATGTTTGCGAACTGTATCGGTGCGTACATTTCAGGTTGTCGAGTGGCCGTCGATAAGATGAGGAACATGGGACATTCCGGAACATCCAGGTACATTCCGGAACATCTCCAAAAGACGAAGAAAAATCAATTTAAAAAAACTTTAAATATACAGAAAAAAGAAACTAACACGAAATAAATATAATACGAGAGATTAATTGGAGAAAAAATAAAGACAAAAAATATTTATTACCACCTGGAAATGATAGCTATGGGGGCTGGGTGAGGATTGTTTTAGCGCTTTCGTTTGCTCACAACATTTTCACCCTTATGCAGTTGTACCGTCTTCTGTCATTGTCCTTTTTTTCGAGGAGCTTTCCAAGAGTCGTTCCTTTGCTGAAACCTAAGTCAGTATGGTGCCCAATATACCTTGAAACGTTTATATAGAAACCTCGAGCACGCAAAATCCGCTGTTCTCCACTTCTGAGGACTCGGTCAGGCACACAACTGAGGACTCGGTCAGGCCTACTTTTACAGTAGGCGATAAATGTGGTTAATCTGCTCCAAGGAAGATCTTCTTCCCAATAGCAATGCTTCTCACTCCGTTTTTGAAGCGAGGGCTGCACTGCATTGGCCTGTTTGTTTCTTAAGGTTAAACATGTGCGAGGCTAGTGTAAAAACTCGCGGGTCAGCTCTTTAAGTTGCATTTAATGATCCTGCATGGGGCCTTTCTTAATAGTTATCCCTATATCCCTCCACATCGACTCAACTGGAAAGAACAAACCAAGTCCCAGACTAAGACTTCACTCCTGTCACCTACCTCCTCCTGTAAGACATTTATCGTCTTCTTCGGTTCTTTTGACCCTCTTATTAATTATTAATTCCAGTTTCTAGATTCCGTATTCCCGATTCCGGATTCCGGATTCCGGATTCCGGATTCTATGTTTTAGGTAAACCCAGACCAATTTTTCGCAAGCATCTGCTACTGTGGGAATGTTCGGAAAGTTCTCGTGCATATGCAAACGTTGAGAATTCTGCACGTGCAATTTGATTGATCGAAGCCAAACCGCAGTTTGGTGGTTGTCGCTTGAAGATAAAATTCCACATGATTATGAAAATCGCAGTAAATTGATTCGCCACCGTAAAAAACAAATTGAGTAATAACAATCTCTGGAGCTGGGTGTGACCTTTATAAAACAAAATTATAAAAGAAAAATTGTTTTCCTGTTAATTCTATTCTATTTTGCTCAACTTAATTTTCCTTTTCTGACTAGCACTATCCGGTTTCCGGCACTTTCCGGCATTCCTGAATTCCGGCTTTCCGGCATGCTGGATTCCAGCTTTCCGGCATTCTGGCATTTCGGCATTCCGGCTTTCTGGCTTTCCGGATGCCTGCTTTTCCACACGCCCGTCACGTGCTAGGTAACCAGAATGATTGCGGTCTTTTCATTTGATCATGTTTCTCGCCACAACATTGGGTGGATTTTGAGGGTTCTTCGATATCTAAGAGCAATATTTCTAGATTGCTTCGCCAGCGTGGAAGAAACATTGCTTACCTTTTTCCTACGATGTTAATAGCATTAACTATCAGTCTTGCAAAACGCTTCAGTTGGTCTTCGTTGACTGACAACGCCTTCGTCTGGCATGTTGATTTGGCGGCAGACATTGTTTTCCAGAAGCCTGGATACTGCCTGTGGTATCGATTTGCAATAATCTAATCAATAAGAAGTTTTATTTTTGCGGTGCGCCGAGCTGACAAGTCCTATTTGTGTGAACCAAGTCAAAAATTTGAAACAAGTTTAGTATGTGTGCCTCAAGTTGTATAAATATTCAAAGAAAGTTTTATATATTTACAAGATGTTGTGTTTATTTGGAAACAAGTTGGATATTTCTACATCGAGTTATATCTATATCAAACAAGTATTATATATAAAGAAGAAGTTATATATATATATATATATATAGGTTAATTTGGGAACAGAAATCAACAACTAAGTAATGAAGTGAAAATGTGGCTCAGCCAGGAATCGAACCTGGGTCTCCAGATTACCGGTCGGATGCCTTAACCACTAGGCCACTGAACCAACCACACTAAGAACACATATTTTTACATTACAACACATACACAGTGTGGCCACACTGTGTATGTGTTCTTAGTGTGGTTGGTTCAGTGGCCTAGTGGTTAAGGCATCCGACCGGTAATCTGGAGATCCAGGTTCGATTCCTGGCTGAGCCACATTTTCACTTAATTGCTTAGTTGTTGATTTCTGTTCCCAAATTAACCTTGTCTGTTTGTATTTCTCAGAAATACCTAATGAATCGCCATCCAAACGGGAATAGGCTGATGATCCTAAGTAATTAAGGCAATCAGTTGCTAATATATCCCCTCCCTACCTTACTGTTCAGTGGCTAGTGGTTCAGTGGCCTAGTGGTTAAGGCATCCGACCGGTAATCTGGAGATCCAGGTTCGATTCCTGGCTGAGCCACATTTTCACTTAATTACTTAGTTGTTGATTTCTGTGCCCAAATTAACCTTGTCTGTTTGTATTTCTCAGAAATCCCTAATGAATCGCCATCCAAACGGGAATAGGCTGGTGATCCTAAGTAATTAAGGCAATCAGTTGCTAATATATCCCCTCCCTACCTTACTGTACTATATATATATATATATATATATATATATATATATATATATATATATATATATATATATCAAGAAAGTATTTTTGTCCGTTTTGGCGCGTCATAATTTTGCAACACGAGACTCTCAAACTTGGGCCATTTTACCAATTTTATGTGTTCTTTCTAGCAGTGTCGATAGATTTCCGTTACCTGGTCAAAATTAAAAGTTGAATTAAAAAGACATTGAAGGATCTATGCTTAATAAATTGTCACGCTTGAACAGACAAATGTGGAAAGATGCCCCGAGGAAAGACAAATGTGAACTAAATGGACTTCAGACAGACATGTGAAGCAATTTTACATTCGCAAAATTTACAACTTTGGACAAGGTTCCAAGAGTGGACAGTATAGCTCTGTCATTTGTTTTTGTTTGCCAAAATGTCTGTGTATATGAAGTTTGAAATTTACTTCACTTTTGGTATTCTAATTCGTTTGAGGCAAACAAAATGTTTTATGATTTATGCTTTAATGTTTTTGTGCGGCTACTTCACTAATTTGTGTTTTCAGCCTTGCCAAAAGTTTTATCAGTGCCGTATAACGTGGTAATCTGAGATGATTTTAAAGCAAAGGACCACCAACGATAATGCTGTAAAAGGTAGGATCTACAAGAGATCTAATCAGCCAAAAACTATATCGGAATATACATGTAACAAGCAAGGATGATACTACGTGAGAAAAGTTGACTTTGCGAGACACCAACACGACCGAGACGCGATAACGTAGGGCTGCAACCATGGACAGCTGTTTCGTCCTTATTGGGACTCGTCGGCATGGTCTAGCAGATTTAAAAGACGCCAGCTTCAGTGCGAGCGCCAATAAAGAATTGCACAATGAACCCGTTCACGATATCAAGTTCCGTACCTTGGACTCTCTTGCCATCCGATCCACGCGTTGCGACACCACGTAGTAAGGATAGCAAGGAATCCAAGTGTCACGATGGCGTCTCACAAAAAAAAATGTAGATTGGCCAATACCAAGATGAGATGTAACTGCATGTAGACACGATTCATTTGACGAACAAAGTCGCCATGAAGCATCAAGAAGATGTTCGGGCATAAACACTTAGTAGTGTTGACTGTTAAATGCAAAGTTCGAATGAATCGTATCTGAATCGAGTGATGTGTGAATACGTACTAAAAGATTCTCACTAAGCGCACGTTACTCACCCCGGGTACTCACCTAATCTCCCTGCACGTTTACTGGAAAGAATGTACTTGGCGCGCTTCAAGGACCTATTTAACGGTACTTTGAATTTAACTTCAGACCGGGATACTCGTTTAACATTAATTATTCAACTTTATCAGGGTGACACGTCTGCAATGCAATGAGTCATTGGCATTTCCATTCACGACGGAACAGAAATGACCTTTTTAGCTTGTAGATCCAATGTCCAATGTAGACCACGTGATGTTACCCTAAAGAACTGTTTCTTTGAAATTTCGCCTTATTCACGTGCATATGTACGCATAATTTATGAAAAGAAAATAGCAAATCCCCTTGGGAAGATCACATGGTCTACATTGGGAAAACAAAATCTACAAGCTAAAAATATCTATTTAATCATCGATCACGAATGCTTGATTGCATGTTAAAGTAAACTAAGCATGAAAATATGAGCGCGCGAGTTATATACAGCAATATACAGCTGTTGCCTACACGATGAAAAGTTCTGTTTCGACATTTTTTCTTGCACTTTTAATACAAAAATAATTAACATAAAGCAAGCAATGGCTATTAAAATATAATATTACTTTAATACCTTTCTGAAGTCACGCAATTAAGTAATTGACATATGAATTACTGAAAGACACGCCATTTATCACGCCATGATAAATATCTCTAATAAACTCAGTAATCAAACGCAGAGCAAAGAACCCTGGTGAAGGCAGGTTAGGGCTTGGTTAGGGTTATGGTTAAAACTAATAACACTATTGTTATTTCTTACATCAGTTAGATTCTATTTGTTATTTATACCCTTTGTTTTATTACGAAACCTCCATTCCCAGTTTCTGTGTTACGTATATAAGCGAGTATCTGTTTGACTCAATCATCACTCATAGTTCTTAGTTTTTGATTTTTTTTGTCTGAAGAAAACGAATTAAGGCTGAAACGTCATTGAAACTGGCCAAAGACCAGTTAGAAGTGTGCCCCATCGTCTTATCTTCTCCGGCTCAATTTTAAGCTTCAGTTCTTAGATGTGACTTTCGATCTCACAAACGGAAGCTATAAACCATACACAAAACTAAACAACAAATTGTTCTGCGTCCAAAGTGAAAGAGCAACCCCCCCCCTCCCTTCTCGAGGGATCAAGTGTTAAGTCTATCAAAGAGTTTTATCTCAAGAACAATAACATAGGTTCCTCCTTGAGCACCGCCTTTCATAGACAAGTAAGGTCATTTGGATACAAGACCTTGCAGTTTATTACCGCATCGGAATAGGATTTCCCGAGCTTCTGGCATAGTTTGATATACTGCTTTGTACGCTTCAGAAACGAAGGCTTCGTGGAGATGCAGGGAATGAAGAAACTGACCAAAGGTAAAGGCGACATCGGGTGAGACTGACAGTGAAGTTACAGGCGGAGCCAGTGCAGGTAACTTGGTACGTTGAAATAGTACTGCATTTCTCCATTCATCACCTCGATCGAGTAATTTCGGAGGGGAAGCCATACTGAAGAAAAAACGTGACCAAAAACTGCACGTGCGGCAGTGGTTGCTCGTTTTGTTTAGGACTGGAATAGCAACAAGGAAGTTGGAACAAGGACAGACTGCAGTGATTATCCTCTTGTTTCCAGAGGGAGTTTGAGGTAGAGATCCTACATAGTCGATACCAACGGTATAGAAAGGTCTCTGGAAGAGGTGAACTTGCATGGGTCTATGCTTTGGATCAGGTGTTTTGAAACCGATGCACTGAGGGTAGCGTCGAAAGCAGTTTCTTACTTATTTGGCCATGCCATTATAATCATGAGAAGGCGAATCATACATTGCTTCACGACCTCTGTGCATGCATGGCGAGTGGGGAGTTATGGTAAGCTCGTAATAGTTTACAGTGAAGTTCAATGTCATTTGCAACCATAATTCGGTAGTGTGAAGGACTGGCCATGAATTCGTCTCGATACATGAGAAGATCATCTTTTATAATGGTTCTGTTCGACATCTGTTTAATAATAAGAATAATAATAATAGTAATAATAATAATAGTAATAATAATAATAATAATAATAATAATAATAATATATTTATATTGCGCTTATTCCACAAAGTCCACAAGAGCTTCACAGTAATTGTAAAAACTAAAAACTAACTATAAAAAATACAATTAAAAATATACGGAATTGCAGAGTAAAAATCAGAACTAACTACAAACAGTACTGTACACTTAAAAATCTAAAAATTCCGTCATAATTTGTCTTAGATTGTTTAATAACAATAACAATAACAATAACAATGACAATGACAATGACAATGACAATGACAATATAGGATTTCTATAGCGCTCGCCCTAGAGTTCGGAGCGCTTTATAATATGTACAATTAAAATGATTATAAATAATTAACTAAATTAGCCACAAAATAACACTAACAAATTAATTAATATTAATAGTCCTACAAATCAAAAGCTTGGCTAAAAAGATAGGTCTTACGCTTTGACTTAAATGTCGCAAGTGATGGTGCCTGTCGTATGGTATCTGTTTCAATAATAAGCCTTTCTAAAAAGGAAGGTCTTCAGGGCTTTCTGAAAACTACCTAAGGAATTGCACCACCTCAGCTCTAGTGGAAGGGTATTCCAGAGCCGAGGGGCACATATAGAAAAAGCCCTGAGTCCATAAGATTTTAAATTAAAAGATTTGTCTTCAGAAGCTGCATATTTCCTGATCTAAGGCTACGGCCACGGCCAACGGTTTAATCCGTTGTTGGTACTTATTGGGTAGATGAGCTAAAGAGGCTGTCTCTTCAGTGACCAGATGACAAATAATTGATAATGTTTTTACACCAGTAATCTTTCTGTTGTAATACAACGAATGCTGTTCGATAAGGATTAAAATGTGTTAGGTCTGTAGGATCAACGGTTGGCAACGTGTTAGAATTCATACTGGTACATTGGTCATTACTAAGGGGTTCCTGAGACTTTTTTGTATCTGTGTCAGTATTTGAGTTGCATCTCCTAGCTGAAATTGGTGAGGTGCGTGTAGGATGTGTTAACAAAAAAAGCATTGGACATATATATTACAGCTGGACAAAGTGTATCAGTCACCACTTGAGGAGTGTGGGTGGGTACATCTTCCAATAAAGCAAAAACAAAAGAATGACTCAATGCTGCGGTCTGGTAGAGTAATAAGGGAACACGAAAATTTGGTTTATCAACGGAGTTAGTAATGTAAATTGACCACCTTACAGGGATTCGATTAGCTAACGTTTCGAGCGTTAGCCCTTCGTCGGAGCGAATCGAGGAATTTTGGGTTGTGTATGGTTTATATACAGAAAATGGAGCTACGCTATTGGTGGTAACATGGTAACGTGAGAAACAGGAATAAATTAATTGAATGAAAAGCACTCGTTGATACCGTGGGGATTAAAAGTACCGATTTGAAAGATGAATTTTTGCTCGAGATTTTTTACGGCTTTCCGTGGTACCTTGATGTAGGGGAAGGCCGGGGATCGACAAGTGCTGTTTGGAATGGCTATGGAGATTAAAATGCCGAGCGACTGGTTTGGATGCATCTTTGTCATCTTTCTCAACATCACGTAGATGTTCTCGGAATCGGTCACCTAGTCGTCTTCCTGTTTCGCCGATGTATAACTTTTTGCATAATGTACAAGTTATGCAATAGATAACATTTGCAGAGGTAGACGTAAACGATCAGTGATCTTAACAAATGGCTTAGGGCCCGATATTTTTTCAGTGTTTTGAATGAAAGGACAAGTTTTGCATCGCGAGCGCGCGCATTTTAAAGGTGCCAAGTTCCTCAGTTGTTTTGAATGCGCCTCTGACTAAAAAGTTACCTGCATTTTTGCCGCGTTTGAATGAAGTCAGTGGTGCTTGCAAAAAGATTCTAGCAGTTTCTGGATCATTTTGCAGTATTTTAAAGTTATTAAGACTGATGGCTTTAACTGGGTTATTATGCGGCTGAAATGTGAGGGTGAATGGAATTCTGTCATTCTGATCTTTTCCTTTTGTGACGTCTGTAGTGCTGACTGTTGATCACATTTCTGGGCGCGGCGAAGGCCCGATTGAACACAGACGAAGAACTGGCACATGTTATGACACGAATTCACTTAACTAACGTTGTCTGGTTGTCTTACGTTAGGGAACTTCTAACCCTTAGCGGTACCGTCTTTTTAGCATTGCACAATCATTTGATGTAAGCTTCCTCATTAACGATTTATGATTATTATCATTCAGATAGAAAGGAAATCCCTATATCAAAACTGTCGAAGAGTTGTTCCTTGATTTTCTCCAAAAAGCAGGATCACGTGACAAGGCCGCGATTTACTGGGACATTTTCTCCCACCACCATTAACTTAATCAATAACTGAAAGCAATTACCCATACCATTACAGTGGGACGAATTTAGTCCCAGTTCGTGCCACCTCCCCGCTGCGAGCAGATCATTTGTGAGAGATATCTATTCGGAAAGCCGTTTACTAACTGGTCCAAAAATTGTGATTACATTGTGATGAAAAATCGTAGTTCTCTATGAAGACATTTCTCCTCTGTTGTCGTAGAAATTGCAAACTATAGTGGAGAAGCAAAATTGAATGTTATTCTCCGTTACCCGTGATTAAGATCAAAATGAATTTCGAGTTGAAAAGGTCCGCCTAACGTTTTCAAGCTCTTAGATTCCAATGATGATACAGCAGAATTCCAAAGTAATGACCTCTCGAAGGTAACACCCACCCGAAACTAGTGCTAAAGTTCGGACTTTTCTTATAATTCCGGTCCTAAAAGTAAGGGCCCACTCAAAATGAAATCAGCCCTACTCTTCCCCACCCCACCCCCCAGAAGTTCTTGAAAGACGTTAAATGGAACCTCCACTCTTACAACAAATTGACGCTAAATTGTAGGCAATAATTATTAGATTTCCAATTTTGTTTTAAAACGTGGATATAACACTTAGGTGTACAAAAAAAATTGGATATCATCATAGCCTATTTCCGCTTTTAAATTGCCCGGACGCGGCAATTTTAAATTTGACGACGTGTAATAGTTGCCTTATTGATTAAAACAATGGATTTTCTGCTTCATTTGCTTCCTGACAATAACTGCAACCATTACACGTCATCAAATCCAAAATGGCCGCGCTTGGGAAATTTGAAAGCGAAAATAGGCGATAAAGATATCGATTTTTTTGTACACTGAAATGTTGCATTCACATTTCATTATTTCCAACAATTTAGCGTCAATTTGTTGTAAGAGTGGAGGTTCCCTTTAAAAGAGAGACCGAGTTCCCTAAAACGAAACAGGTTAGTGTTTCACTGTAATAGAATGGCAAAGAATCAATGGCCGGTGAAGAGAGAATTAAGATGATATTGTTCCTATTCCACTGTCGTGTTTATAACAGGCCGCTCGAGAGTTACAAAGGCGGCTACCGTTCCTAAATCTACGGTAACTCATTGTCGCTCATTCTTTCTTTTGCAGCAATTAATTGATTTTATCTCGCGGATATGAAGTGCGACATGAATTACAATTTTTAGCCAAAATACAATTTAATCAGCTACATCACAATCTGTGTCGTCACCGCAAGTCAAACAGAAATGTACAAAGGGGATTAGTTTCTAAAGAAACTGTGGTGCTGTGTCGGTGGGGAAGTGAAACACGAAAATTTGGCTTATCAACGGAGTTGATAATGTAAATTGACCACCGTACAGGGATTCGCTTAGCTGACGTTTCGAGCGTTAGCCCTTCCTCGGAGCGAAGGGCTAACGCTCGAAACGTCAACTAATCGAATCCCTGTAAGGTGGTCAATTTACATTATCAACTCCGTTGATAAACCAAATTTTCGTCAAACAGAAATGTGCTTTCCCTGCCACCTGGTACAAGCTGCGTGGCTCATGTACTTGAACACGCTCAAGAAAGCGTTTCTCAACCCCAGATATATATCGTTTTGTATCAGGTGACACGAAACCTTCGCTGTCAAAAGGCAGGGAAGGAAAGTAAGTGGATTCAAGGCCATGATCGTAGCTAACTAGGAGACAGAAAATACATCAGTACTCATAGTAAAAATAGAGATTTTTTGAAGGAAAATGGATGGTATCCCCTCTACACGTTATGGAGTCAAATTTAATGAGGTTTTCTTTCAATAATCCGCAGATATGTATATCCTTGTAAATGTAACGTTTATTGTAACAGTTTCTATTTGTATCATTATCCCTGAAAAGCCCCGATGGGGAGAGAATAATTAATATTGTTATATACCTAGATTTTCACTCAACAAAACGAGCACTGCAATTGGTTGATTTTTGGTCACGTGTCCCTGACCAAATTCAAATGTACCCCGACCGGGATACAATTCCGCAGTTGTTGCCCGCGCGCCGGATACAACAGCACGTGATTAGTGTATGACTAAAAAGTGGCACGATCTTCAGCACGTGCTCACGTCAGCTTGATTGACGAGGCGGACCTGAGAACACTGCCAGTTTTCAGTTTAAACCAATGATAATACAAAAGTTATGGAACCTGAGACTAAAAGGAAATGTTTTTCTCCGGTATAAGCCGACGAAATTCAGCATCTAATAGGTAGAAAAGATTCGGAAAATACAAGAAAGGCATATTCTACTTTTCAGGTACTGTTAAACATTTGTAAATTATTCATTCAGCAGGCTTGTGAATAAAGACGTGTTCAATATAGTGCCGTCTTTGTTTGTTTGTTCATTTTGCTGTGATTGTTGAAGGGAAAGTCTCGGTATATAACAAAGCACTTAATGTATGGTCCCTCGGGAAACTAGTTAGTTTTGTTTTCCCTCGAGTCCTGGTGTTTCCCTCGACTACGTCTCGGGAAACATCAGGACTCTCGGAAAAACAAAAATAACTGTTTCCCTCGGGACCATACATTAAGTGTATAATAATAATAATAATAATAATAATAATAATAATAATATTATTATTATTATTATTATTATTATTATTATGTTTGTTATTGTTTAGTTTAGTTTTTAGTCCTTGTGTAACTTGCTATTTGTTTTTTGTTTTTGTATGTTTTATTTTATTAAATCCTTAGTATGATTGTATGGTGATGAATGTTTTTCTTTTGAAGCCAATAAAATATTGTTAAACCAAAAAAAGGACCAGAAAGTATCTTTTTTATCCAACCCTTCGTGAACAAAATAGTCAGCTAGTCCTTCGGTTTTCAAAATGAGATCTAGAACCTCACAGAGGAGGTAAGTTATATAATCCGGGCAACCAATTTTTGCAATACTCTGAAAATGTATAACACAAAGGTTATCTTAGCGGTGATGCATCAGGTATGTTGACATCGGTATGTTATTTTATATTATGCAGATACAAACGCTAAATTTGCTGCTGTAATTTTTCACGAGAGTTTTGTGGTAACTGCAAGTTTTTAGACGTTATATTATAATCAACGTCTTAATTTTAGGGGAAATAATTACGCATTTGCTACTGAGGAAGAGACAGTAGCCTCGAAACGTCTGGCATTTAAAACTAATTTTTTGCACATTTTCAAAAAAAAAAGAAAAAAACAAAACAAAATGTTTATTTATGACATCTGTGCAACACAGTTTTATCAAACTGAATCCCCCGAAATGAGCCACCCTTGGATCCCCAGTCCGCACCAGGTTTCTTTTTTTAGGAATTTACAAAAAAAAAAACCCCGTCAATTTGTACATGTCTCCATCTCCAATAACATAAATCAAAGTCCTGAGCTATGTAAAACATAACTACCCATAGCTTTCATATGGAAGTTATAACTGGTTTTCCGTTACAGGCACAGAGCTAATCCGGCTTCTGTTTTTCTTTCCAATAAATTATGAAATGACCTCATTAAAGTCGATTTTCTCATGTTTATGAAGTTATATCACAGATAGCGAGGACTACCTAGCAAGTGACACAGCGCTCCGTCTTGAGCCTCTTCACGTTACTAAAGCTTTGCTTTAGGTTCTTCTTTCTGCTCTGTCATTTTGTCAGTGCCGATGGCAAAGTAGCAATCTGTAATTGATTTTTTGGCCATGGAAAGCGTAGCAGAGCGAAGGTAGGCCGATCCAAAGGCTATAAAACGAGGTGACAACAACGCGTTCACTCTTTACCATCCCGCTTGCTTTCTGATCGCTTTTTTCCCGCCTTGTCTGGACCAATCGGTCCACCAATGAGTCACATCGCTCCTCTCTGGAAACCGACATTTGGTGTTGAAAAATACCGTCTGTTGTTTTATCAAGAAGACATCAAAGAAATAAGCAAAGTTAAATGAATAAAACTGAGCAAATGTGCTTTTTTACTGACAAAACATTATCTTTTATGCATTTGCTTCTTATACATTTCCTTTATTTCATTTTTTTTTCGACTTTTTCAGGTACGCACGTTCGTAAGGTGCGTACAGGTAGTTACGCCCCTGCGTGCATGCTCCATACTTCTTTGTAAGACTGAACTGGATAGGATTATTTGAGACCATTTTCATCAAAGAACTTTATTAATTTACTTAATCGTACTTGACGTTTATCAACTCCAATTATGAAATCACGCGAAATTACACAATAATCGGTAGCTTGGTAAATTTGTTGAAGACATGTGCGATCAAAATATTTCTTGGTTTATACCTTAAAGACTTGCCTTTTATTCTACATGATAGTTATTTTTATTGACCAATCTCTTTTATGGCTAAGGACAGTTGGAAAGACCTCCCAACTCATTTAAAAAACTCAAGTGTGTTCACATTTCCTAAACAAATTAAACGTTATCTATTCTCTGAACAATAAATAAAATAAAGTTTCGTTTTACTGATGAAGCAACATAATTCATGTAAATAAGTTCATCCTTCCTTGCATTTCTTTTTATTTTATTTTTATTTTATTTAATTTTACCTGCCACTTAGAACCTAAATTGTTCAGGGAGCTAACAAGAAAACCTACAGGTTTATTTAGCTTTCTAGCTTGTCCATTGTTTTTATTTAGTTTAGATTAACATAATTTGTAAATTTTGTAGATTATAACGGAAGAAATGTATACATTGACAAAAGCAAATAAAGATTATTATTATTATTATTATTATTATTATTATTATATATTATTATTATTGCGGTGCAGTGATGATGCGATCTTCGACATTATTGACCATAATCAGTGTCATCTCTACCAGGATTGTGGTCGTCGCCATCATCATCCTTGTCAATATCATTGTCCTCGTAATCATCGCCGTCCTTATACGTCATATCACTGCCTGTACTCGGGCGGATGCGACCTTCACCAGTTCTCGTCCTCCTCCTCTGACGTAATTCCTTCACGATCCGAAATCTCTTCATCCTCAAGATCCGTCTCTTCAGATATATCATCATCTTCTCATATATCATCATCCTCAATTATATCATCATCATCATCCTCATAAACATCATCATCCTCACATATATCATCATCATCCTCATATATATCATCATCATCCTCATATATATCATCATCATCCTCATACATATCATCATCCTCATATATATCATCATCATCCTCATACAGATCATCATTCTTATATGTATCATCATCATCCTCATATATATCATCATCCTCATACATATCATCATTCTCATATATATCATCATCATCCTCATACATATCATCATTCTCATATGTATCATCATCATCCTCATATATATCATCATCCTCATCACCGCAAACGTTTATCTTTGCCATCGTTTGCAGCATCTCGTTGTTAAGAGGTGGGTGAACTTCAAGGGAATATGAAAGCATGAACTGATCTATTATTATTGGTGCCGCCGAATCAATTTTCTCTTTAGTAAGTGTTTTCATTATCTGCTTTTTGGTTGCTAAAACCTCTGCTTCGTGGCCTCTTTTGATGAGCTGCTTCACCCGTTCTACCGCTTGTTTCACACTTCTCAAAGTAGTGGTTAAAGACCCTTTTAGGTTGTCCCGTTCTGCTTTCTGGACCTGAGCTAATTGCTTTAGATCATTCTTTAAGCTCTTTCGCTTTTTCTCGAGAAAACTAACCTGATTGTCTATAAAAGCATCAATTTCGGAGGTGACCTCTTTGCAGTTAGCTTCAGCCTTGAGCTCCAGGTCAACAAGATGCTTAATAGCTTCTTCCAAATTGGAGATTTTTGCTCTGAATTCATTAACGGCGTTTTCCATTTTTTTTCTTTTCAGCAGGGTAGATATCCTTCACAAACTTGTAACTGTGGCGGCGATGATCTATCAACGCGCAATCTCGGCAAATCAGCAGATCACAGGTTTGGCAAAACAGCTTGAGTTTTTCATCATCGTGCTTTTCACAAAATGCATTTCTATCAAAATGACTATCGAGGTCTGAGAGAAGTTTATTAATGAAGAAGTTGCTGTGCAGGTTCTTGACATCACCCCCAGGAATCTGTCGAATAAAAACATTCCTGTTTTTCGCAACTAAGACACAGTAAAGCCCGGGTCTTTTAAAAAAATTGATTACCCCATATTGAAGGCCGAGCTAGACGTTCTTTTTTTTGTGGCTACGTTCATCTTCGCAACGATGAAACTACTAACACTATCGCTTAGAGTTTGGTATGATTCCAAATCCAATGGATACTGCGACAGCTGATATGCAATTTTATGCAATGAAAGGTGTAAATCTAGCGTTTTGATTGGTCTAGAGGAGTTTCGGATTAAAGTACAGAAACGCTCAAATGACGTCATGAGCCAAAGAAAGTAAAAAAAAAACAGTGTATAAAACAAATAAATGCCATTTGTCAGTGCGTGTGTACTCTGATGACGTACGGAGGAGGTGAAAACGAGGTAAAAACATCTTCAGTCACGCTACTCGTCAGCAGCTCGAAGTTTACTTCTTTGTTCTTGTCACGTTTTTACATAATCCGTTCGTTATCAGAGTACACACGCCGGGTCAAATTGAATCTGTTTGTTAAATGCCACACACGACAAGCACCAACTGAACACTAAAAAAACGGCTGTGTGAAAAGTGCCACAGCGCTGGTCTTGGTCATCATCGTGCGACACCTGAATACAGTAAGTGTCGTACGGCATAGATAAAGCACCAACTGAAACCCAATCTCGTACCCAGAGTCGTCACGCTCTTTGGCCAGCAGTTAGTCGTCACGAGAGACTCTGGGATAATGGGAAAAAATCAAATTTTTTGATTGGCTGGCCCGTAACGGCTTCCATTGTTTTACCCCAGATTTTCTGGGAAAATGGAGGTTTCTCTCCGGGCGTCCACCCGCTGACCAAACAGCCTGAGGACTCTGGGTACGAGATTGACTGAAACTTTAACACTAACACCCCAACCTTGTTCCCAGGGCTTTTCCGTGGAAAATAGCGGATCATTTTTCTTTCTAGGGAAAAGCCCTGGGAACGAGGTTGACTAACACCCCTCCTTGAATTCTGTTAACTTTGTGAATACGTTCTTTATTTTGTTCCTGTAGTGACGAACTTGCACCAACAGGTGGTTTCTAAATCCACTAGCCACTAATTAAGCTCTGAATAAGTTAGTTGAATACGTTAATCCTGTCTTACTACTTCTCTCACCTTAATTTTTTTTCCTGCATTCAGGGCATTTTATAAATGTGTTTGAAGTGGGGACATTAAGGTTATCCAAGCACTCTCTGCAGAAGGTATGTTGGCATGACAACATTTTTGGATCCTTGAATACTTCCTGACATACTGTGCATTCCAAATGCTTGGACAGCTTCTTGTCAATACCTGACGCCATGCTTTCTCTGTGTGTAACACCCAAAGGATGCTGTTGGAACTGAACAAAGAAAACCATAAGGTGGTTTTCGCTTTCAACTCTGGCCTGAAATATGTTTCCGTTGGTGCCAGATGTTTTATTGACATGTAACTTCTCAAAGGATCTACCGTAGAAAGCCGAAAGTAAGCCTCCCTCGCCATCCGAAGGTAACGACTCCTCGAAAGTAACGATTTTTTTTTGTACTTTCCTATTGAACGCCGAAGGTAACGCCCCCTATCTCCCCGTCCCCGAAAGTAATGGTCCCCCGAATATATCCCCTCCCTACCTTACTGTTCAGTGGCTAGTGGTTCAGTGGCCTAGTGGTTAAGGCATCCGACCGGTAATCTGGAGATCCAGGTTCGATTCCTGGCTGAGCCACATTTTCACTTAATTACTTAGTTGTTGATTTCTGTGCCCAAATTAACCTTGTCTGTTTGTATTTCTCAGAAATCCCTAATGAATCGCCATCCAAACGGGAATAGGCTGGTGATCCTAAGTAATTAAGGCAATCAGTTGCTAATATATCCCCTCCCTACCTTACTGTACTATATATATATATATATATATATATATATATATATATATATATATATATATATATATCAAGAAAGTATTTTTGTCCGTTTTGGCGCGTCATAATTTTGCAACACGAGACTCTCAAACTTGGGCCATTTTACCAATTTTATGTGTTCTTTCTAGCAGTGTCGATAGATTTCCGTTACCTGGTCAAAATTAAAAGTTGAATTAAAAAGACATTGAAGGATCTATGCTTAATAAATTGTCACGCTTGAACAGACAAATGTGGAAAGATGCCCCGAGGAAAGACAAATGTGAACTAAATGGACTTCAGACAGACATGTGAAGCAATTTTACATTCGCAAAATTTACAACTTTGGACAAGGTTCCAAGAGTGGACAGTATAGCTCTGTCATTTGTTTTTGTTTGCCAAAATGTCTGTGTATATGAAGTTTGAAATTTACTTCACTTTTGGTATTCTAATTCGTTTGAGGCAAACAAAATGTTTTATGATTTATGCTTTAATGTTTTTGTGCGGCTACTTCACTAATTTGTGTTTTCAGCCTTGCCAAAAGTTTTATCAGTGCCGTATAACGTGGTAATCTGAGATGATTTTAAAGCAAAGGACCACCAACGATAATGCTGTAAAAGGTAGGATCTACAAGAGATCTAATCAGCCAAAAACTATATCGGAATATACATGTAACAAGCAAGGATGATACTACGTGAGAAAAGTTGACTTTGCGAGACACCAACACGACCGAGACGCGATAACGTAGGGCTGCAACCATGGACAGCTGTTTCGTCCTTATTGGGACTCGTCGGCATGGTCTAGCAGATTTAAAAGACGCCAGCTTCAGTGCGAGCGCCAATAAAGAATTGCACAATGAACCCGTTCACGATATCAAGTTCCGTACCTTGGACTCTCTTGCCATCCGATCCACGCGTTGCGACACCACGTAGTAAGGATAGCAAGGAATCCAAGTGTCACGATGGCGTCTCACAAAAAAAAAATGTAGATTGGCCAATACCAAGATGAGATGTAACTGCATGTAGACACGATTCATTTGACGAACAAAGTCGCCATGAAGCATCAAGAAGATGTTCGGGCATAAACACTTAGTAGTGTTGACTGTTAAATGCAAAGTTCGAATGAATCGTATCTGAATCGAGTGATGTGTGAATACGTACTAAAAGATTCTCACTAAGCGCACGTTACTCACCCCGGGTACTCACCTAATCTCCCTGCACGTTTACTGGAAAGAATGTACTTGGCGCGCTTCAAGGACCTATTTAACGGTACTTTGAATTTAACTTCAGACCGGGATACTCGTTTAACATTAATTATTCAACTTTATCAGGGTGACACGTCTGCAATGCAATGAGTCATTGGCATTTCCATTCACGACGGAACAGAAATGACCTTTTTAGCTTGTAGATCCAATGTCCAATGTAGACCACGTGATGTTACCCTAAAGAACTGTTTCTTTGAAATTTCGCCTTATTCACGTGCATATGTACGCATAATTTATGAAAAGAAAATAGCAAATCCCCTTGGGAAGATCACATGGTCTACATTGGGAAAACAAAATCTACAAGCTAAAAATATCTATTTAATCATCGATCACGAATGCTTGATTGCATGTTAAAGTAAACTAAGCATGAAAATATGAGCGCGCGAGTTATATACAGCAATATACAGCTGTTGCCTACACGATGAAAAGTTCTGTTTCGACATTTTTTCTTGCACTTTTAATACAAAAATAATTAACATAAAGCAAGCAATGGCTATTAAAATATAATATTACTTTAATACCTTTCTGAAGTCACGCAATTAAGTAATTGACATATGAATTACTGAAAGACACGCCATTTATCACGCCATGATAAATATCTCTAATAAACTCAGTAATCAAACGCAGAGCAAAGAACCCTGGTGAAGGCAGGTTAGGGCTTGGTTAGGGTTATGGTTAAAACTAATAACACTATTGTTATTTCTTACATCAGTTAGATTCTATTTGTTATTTATACCCTTTGTTTTATTACGAAACCTCCATTCCCAGTTTCTGTGTTACGTATATAAGCGAGTATCTGTTTGACTCAATCATCACTCATAGTTCTTAGTTTTTGATTTTTTTTGTCTGAAGAAAACGAATTAAGGCTGAAACGTCATTGAAACTGGCCAAAGACCAGTTAGAAGTGTGCCCCATAGTCTTATCTTCTCCGGCTCAATTTTAAGCTTCAGTTCTTAGATGTGACTTTCGATCTCACAAACGGAAGCTATAAACCATACACAAAACTAAACAACAAATTGTTCTGCGTCCAAAGTGAAAGAGCAACCGCCCCCCCCCCCCTCCCTTCTTGAGGGATCAAGTGTTAAGTCTATCAAAGAGTTTTATCTCAAGAACAATAACATAGGTTCCTCCTTGAGCACCGCCTTTCATAGACAAGTAAGGTCATTTGGATACAAGACCTTGCAGTTTATTACCGCATCGGAATAGGATTTCCCGAGCTTCTGGCATAGTTTGATATACTGCTTTGTACGCTTCAGAAACGAAGGCTTCGTGGAGATGCAGGGAATGAAGAAACTGACCAAAGGTAAAGGCGACATCGGGTGAGACTGACAGTGAAGTTACAGGCGGAGCCAGTGCAGGTAACTTGGTACGTTGAAATAGTACTGCATTTCTCCATTCATCACCTCGATCGAGTAATTTCGGAGGGGAAGCCATACTGAAGAAAAAACGTGACCAAAAACTGCACGTGCGGCAGTGGTTGCTCGTTTTGTTTAGGACTGGAATAGCAACAAGGAAGTTGGAACAAGGACAGACTGCAGTGATTATCCTCTTGTTTCCAGAGGGAGTTTGAGGTAGAGATCCTACATAGTCGATACCAACGGTATAGAAAGGTCTCTGGAAGAGGTGAACTTGCATGGGTCTATGCTTTGGATCAGGTGTTTTGAAACCGATGCACTGAGGGTAGCGTCGAAAGCAGTTTCTTACTTATTTGGCCATGCCATTATAATCATGAGAAGGCGAATCATACATTGCTTCACGACCTCTGTGCATGCATGGCGAGTGGGGAGTCATGGTAAGCTCGTAATAGTTTACAGTGAAGTTCAATGTCATTTGCAACCATAATTCGGTAGTGTGAAGGACTGGCCATGAATTCGTCTCGATACATGAGAAGATCATCTTTTATAATGGTTCTGTTCGACATCTGTTTAATAATAATAAGAATAATAATAGTAATAATAATAATAATAATAATAATAATAATAATAATATATTTATATTGCGCTTATTCCACAAAGTCCACAAGAGCTTCACAGTAATTGTAAAAACTAAAAACTAACTATAAAAAATACAATTAAAAATATACGGAATTGCAGAGTAAAAATCAGAACTAACTACAAACAGTACTGTACACTTAAAAATCTAAAAATTCCTTCATAATTTGTCTTAGATTGTTTAATAACAATAACAATAACAATAACAATGACAATGACAATGACAATGACAATGACAATGACAATATAGAATTTCTATAGCGCTCGCCCTAGAGTTCGGAGCGCTTTATAATATGTACAATTAAAATGATTATAAATAATTAACTAAATTAGCCACAAAATAACACTAACAAATTAATTAATATTAATAGTCCTACAAATCAATAGCTTGGCTAAAAAGATAGGTCTTACGCTTTGACTTAAATGTCGCAAGTGATGGTGCCTGTCGTATGGTATCTGTTTCAATAATAAGCCTTTCTAAAAAGGAAGGTCTTCAGGGCTTTCTGAAAACTACCTAAGGAATTGCACCACCTCAGCTCTAGTGGAAGGGTATTCCAGAGCCGAGGGGCACATATAGAAAAAGCCCTGAGTCCATAAGATTTTAAATTAAAAGATTTGTCTTCAGAAGCTGCATATTTCCTGATCTAAGGCTACGGCCACGGCCAACGGTTTAATCCGTTGTTGGTACTTATTGGGTAGATGAGCTAAAGAGGCTGTCTCTTCAGTGACCAGATGACAAATAATTGATAATGTTTTTACACCAGTAATCTTTCTGTTGTAATACAACGAATGCTGTTCGATAAGGATTAAAATGTGTTAGGTCTGTAGGATCAACGGTTGGCAACGTGTTAGAATTCATACTGGTACATTGGTCATTACTAAGGGGTTCCTGAGACTTTTTTGTATCTGTGTCAGTATTTGAGTTGCATCTCCTAGCTGAAATTGGTGAGGTGCGTGTAGGATGTGTTAACAAAAAAAGCATTGGACATATATATTACAGCTGGACAAAGTGTATCAGTCACCACTTGAGGAGTGTGGGTGGGTACATCTTCCAATAAAGCAAAAACAAAAGAATGACTCAATGCTGCGGTCTGGTAGAGTAATAAGGGAACACGAAAATTTGGTTTATCAACGGAGTTAGTAATGTAAATTGACCACCTTACAGGGATTCGATTAGCTAACGTTTCGAGCGTTAGCCCTTCGTCGGAGCGAATCGAGGAATTTTGGGTTGTGTATGGTTTATATACAGAAAATGGAGCTACGCTATTGGTGGTAACATGGTAACGTGAGAAACAGGAATAAATTAATTGAATGAAAAGCACTCGTTGATACCGTGGGGATTAAAAGTACCGATTGAAAGATGAATTTTTGCTCGAGATTTTTTACGGCTTTCCGTGGTACATTGATGTAGGGGAAGGCCGGGGATCGACAAGTGCTGTTTGGAATGGCTATGGAGATTAAAATGCCGAGCGACTGGTTTGGATGCATCTTTGTCATCTTTCTCAACATCACGTAGATGTTCTCGGAATCGGTCACCTAGTCGTCTTCCTGTTTCGCCGATGTATAACTTTTTGCATAATGTACAAGTTATGCAATAGATAACATTTGCAGAGGTAGACGTAAACGATCAGTGATCTTAACAAATGGCTTAGGGCCCGATATTTTTTCAGTGTTTTGAATGAAAGGACAAGTTTTGCATCGCGAGCGCGCGCATTTTAAAGGTGCCAAGTTCCTCAGTTGTTTTGAATGCGCCTCTGACTAAAAAGTTACCTGCATTTTTGCCGCGTTTGAATGAAGTCAGTGGTGCTTGCAAAAAGATTCTAGCAGTTTCTGGATCATTTTGCAGTATTTTAAAGTTATTAAGACTGATGGCTTTAACTGGGTTATTATGCGGCTGAAATGTGAGGGTGAATGGAATTCTGTCATTCTGATCTTTTCCTTTTGTGACGTCTGTAGTGCTGACTGTTGATCACATTTCTGGGCGCGGCGAAGGCCCGATTGAACACAGACGAAGAACTGGCACATGTTATGACACGAATTCACTTAACTAACGTTGTCTGGTTGTCTTACGTTAGGGAACTTCTAACCCTTAGCGGTACCGTCTTTTTAGCATTGCACAATCATTTGATGTAAGCTTCCTCATTAACGATTTATGATTATTATCATTCAGATAGAAAGGAAATCCCTATATCAAAACTGTCGAAGAGTTGTTCCTTGATTTTCTCCAAAAAGCAGGATCACGTGACAAGGCCGCGATTTACTGGGACATTTTCTCCCACCACCATTAACTTAATCAATAACTGAAAGCAATTACCCATACCATTACAGTGGGACGAATTTAGTCCCAGTTCGTGCCACCTCCCCGCTGCGAGCAGATCATTTGTGAGAGATATCTATTCGGAAAGCCGTTTACTAACTGGTCCAAAAATTGTGATTACATTGTGATGAAAAATCGTAGTTCTCTATGAAGACATTTCTCCTCTGTTGTCGTAGAAATTGCAAACTATAGTGGAGAAGCAAAATTGAATGTTATTCTCCGTTACGCGTGATTAAGATCAAAATGAATTTCGAGTTGAAAAGGTCCGCCTAACGTTTTCAAGCTCTTAGATTCCAATGATGATACAGCAGAATTCCAAAGTAATGACCTCTCGAAGGTAACACCCACCCGAAACTAGTGCTAAAGTTCGGACTTTTCTTATAATTCCGGTCCTAAAAGTAAGGGCCCACTCAAAATGAAATCAGCCCTACTCTTCCCCACCCCACCCCCCAGAAGTTCTTGAAAGACGTTAAATGGAACCTCCACTCTTACAACAAATTGACACTAAATTGTAGGCAATAATTATTAGATTTCCAATTTTGTTTTAAAACGTGGATATAACACTTAGGTGTACAAAAAAAATTGGATATCATCATAGCCTATTTCCGCTTTTAAATTGCCCGGACGCGGCAATTTTAAATTTGACGACGTGTAATAGTTGCCTTATTGATTAAAACAATGGATTTTCTGCTTCATTTGCTTCCTGACAATAACTGCAACCATTACACGTCATCAAATCCAAAATGGCCGCGCTTGGGAAATTTGAAAGCGAAAATAGGCGATAAAGATATCGATTTTTTTGTACACTGAAATGTTGCATTCACATTTCATTATTTCCAACAATTTAGCGTCAATTTGTTGTAAGAGTGGAGGTTCCCTTTAAAAGAGAGACCGAGTTCCCTAAAACGAAACAGGTTAGTGTTTCACTGTAATAGAATGGCAAAGAATCAATGGCCGGTGAAGAGAGAATTAAGATGATATTGTTCCTATTCCACTGTCGTGTTTATAACAGGCCGCTCGAGAGTTACAAAGGCGGCTACCGTTCCTAAATCTACGGTAACTCATTGTCGCTCATTCTTTCTTTTGCAGCAATTAATTGATTTTATCTCGCGGATATGAAGTGCGACATGAATTACAATTTTTAGCCAAAATACAATTTAATCAGCTACATCACAATCTGTGTCGTCACCGCAAGTCAAACAGAAATGTACAAAGGGGATTAGTTTCTAAAGAAACTGTGGTGCTGTGTCGGTGGGGAAGTGAAACACGAAAATTTGGCTTATCAACGGAGTTGATAATGTAAATTGACCACCGTACAGGGATTCGCTTAGCTGACGTTTCGAGCGTTAGCCCTTCCTCGGAGCGAAGGGCTAACGCTCGAAACGTCAACTAATCGAATCCCTGTAAGGTGGTCAATTTACATTATCAACTCCGTTGATAAACCAAATTTTCGTCAAACAGAAATGTGCTTTCCCTGCTACCTGGTACAAGCTGCGTGGCTCATGTACTTGAACACGCTCAAGAAAGCGTTTCTCAACCCCAGATATATATCGTTTTGTATCAGGTGACACGAAACCTTCGCTGTCAAAAGGCAGGGAAGGAAAGTAAGTGGATTCAAGGCCATGATCGTAGCTAACTAGGAGACAGAAAATACATCAGTACTCATAGTAAAAATAGAGATTTTTTGAAGGAAAATGGATGGTATCCCCTCTACACGTTATGGAGTCAAATTTAATGAGGTTTTCTTTCAATAATCCGCAGATATGTATATCCTTGTAAATGTAACGTTTATTGTAACAGTTTCTATTTGTATCATTATCCCTGAAAAGCCCCGATGGGGAGAGAATAATTAATATTGTTATATACCTAGATTTTCACTCAACAAAACGAGCACTGCAATTGGTTGATTTTTGGTCACGTGTCCCTGACCAAATTCAAATGTACCCCGACCGGGATACAATTCCGCAGTTGTTGCCCGCGCGCCGGATACAACAGCACGTGATTAGTGTATGACTAAAAAGTGGCACGATCTTCAGCACGTGCTCACGTCAGCTTGATTGACGAGGCGGACCTGAGAACACTGCCAGTTTTCAGTTTAAACCAATGATAATACAAAAGTTATGGAACCTGAGACTAAAAGGAAATGTTTTTCTCCGGTATAAGCCGACGAAATTCAGCATCTAATAGGTAGAAAAGATTCGGAAAATACAAGAAAGGCATATTCTACTTTTCAGGTACTGTTAAACATTTGTAAATTATTCATTCAGCAGGCTTGTGAATAAAGACGTGTTCAATATAGTGCCGTCTTTGTTTGTTTGTTCATTTTGCTGTGATTGTTGAAGGGAAAGTCTCGGTATATAACAAAGCACTTAATGTATGGTCCCTCGGGAAACTAGTTAGTTTTGTTTTCCCTCGAGTCCTGGTGTTTCCCTCGACTACGTCTCGGGAAACATCAGGACTCTCGGAAAAACAAAAATAACTGTTTCCCTCGGGACCATACATTAAGTGTATAATAATAATAATAATAATAATAATAATAATAATAATATTATTATTATTATTATTATTATTATTATTATGTTTGTTATTGTTTAGTTTAGTTTTTAGTCCTTGTGTAACTTGCTATTTGTTTTTTGTTTTTGTATGTTTTATTTTATTAAATCCTTAGTATGATTGTATGGTGATGAATGTTTTTCTTTTGAAGCCAATAAAATATTGTTAAACCAAAAAAAGGACCAGAAAGTATCTTTTTTATCCAACCCTTCGTGAACAAAATAGTCAGCTAGTCCTTCGGTTTTCAAAATGAGATCTAGAACCTCACAGAGGAGGTAAGTTATATAATCCGGGCAACCAATTTTTGCAATACTCTGAAAATGTATAACACAAAGGTTATCTTAGCGGTGATGCATCAGGTATGTTGACATCGGTATGTTATTTTATATTATGCAGATACAAACGCTAAATTTGCTGCTGTAATTTTTCACGAGAGTTTTGTGGTAACTGCAAGTTTTTAGACGTTATATTATAATCAACGTCTTAATTTTAGGGGAAATAATTACGCATTTGCTACTGAGGAAGAGACAGTAGCCTCGAAACGTCTGGCATTTAAAACTAATTTTTTGCACATTTTCAATAAAAAAAGAAAAAAAACAAAACAAAATGTTTATTTATGACATCTGTGCAACACAGTTTTATCAAACTGAATCCCCCCGAAATGAGCCACCCTTGGATCCCCAGTCCGCACCAGGTTTCTTTTTTTTAGGAATTTACAAAAAAAAAACCCGTCAATTTGTACATGTCTCCATCTCCAATAACATAAATCAAAGTCCTGAGCTATGTAAAACATAACTACCCATAGCTTTCATATGGAAGTTATAACTGGTTTTCCGTTACAGGCACAGAGCTAATCCGGCTTCTGTTTTTCTTTCCAATAAATTATGAAATGACCTCATTAAAGTCGATTTTCTCATGTTTATGAAGTTATATCACAGATAGCGAGGACTACCTAGCAAGTGACACAGCGCTCCGTCTTGAGCCTCTTCACGTTACTAAAGCTTTGCTTTAGGTTCTTCTTTCTGCTCTGTCATTTTGTCAGTGCCGATGGCAAAGTAGCAATCTGTAATTGATTTTTTGGCCATGGAAAGCGTAGCAGAGCGAAGGTAGGCCGATCCAAAGGCTATAAAACGAGGTGACAACAACGCGTTCACTCTTTACCATCCCGCTTGCTTTCTGATCGCTTTTTTCCCGCCTTGTCTGGACCAATCGGTCCACCAATGAGTCACATCGCTCCTCTCTGGAAACCGACATTTGGTGTTGAAAAATACCGTCTGTTGTTTTATCAAGAAGACATCAAAGAAATAAGCAAAGTTAAATGAATAAAACTGAGCAAATGTGCTTTTTTACTGACAAAACATTATCTTTTATGCATTTGCTTCTTATACATTTCCTTTATTTCATTTTTTTTTCGACTTTTTCAGGTACGCACGTTCGTAAGGTGCGTACAGGTAGTTACGCCCCTGCGTGCATGCTCCATACTTCTTTGTAAGACTGAACTGGATAGGATTATTTGAGACCATTTTCATCAAAGAACTTTATTAATTTACTTAATCGTACTTGACGTTTATCAACTCCAATTATGAAATCACGCGAAATTACACAATAATCGGTAGCTTGGTAAATTTGTTGAAGACATGTGCGATCAAAATATTTCATGGTTTATACCTTAAAGACTTGCCTTTTATTCTACATGATAGTTATTTTTATTGACCAATCTCTTTTATGGCTAAGGACAGTTGGAAAGACCTCCCAACTCATTTAAAAAACTCAAGTGTGTTCACATTTCCTAAACAAATTAAACGTTATCTATTCTCTGAACAATAAATAAAATAAAGTTTCGTTTTACTGATGAAGCAACATAATTCATGTAAATAAGTTCATCCTTCCTTGCATTTCTTTTTATTTTATTTTTATTTTATTTAATTTTACCTGCCACTTAGAACCTAAATTGTTCAGGGAGCTAACAAGAAAACCTACAGGTTTATTTAGCTTTCTAGCTTGTCCATTGTTTTTATTTAGTTTAGATTAACATAATTTGTAAATTTTGTAGATTATAACGGAAGAAATGTATACATTGACAAAAGCAAATAAAGATTATTATTATTATTATTATTATTATTATTATTATTATTATTGCGGTGCAGTGATGATGCGATCTTCGACATTATTGACCATAATCAGTGTCATCTCTACCAGGATTGTGGTCGTCGCCATCATCATCCTTGTCAATATCATTGTCCTCGTAATCATCGCCGTCCTTATACGTCATATCACTGCCTGTACTCGGGCGGATGCGACCTTCACCATTTCTCGTCCTCCTCCTCTGACGTAATTCCTTCACGATCCGAAATCTCTTCATCCTCAAGATCCGTCTCTTCAGATATATCATCATCTTCTCATATATCATCATCCTCAATTATATCATCATCATCATCCTCATAAACATCATCATCCTCACATATATCATCATCATCCTCATATATATCATCATCATCCTCATATATATCATCATCATCCTCATACATATCATCATCCTCATATATATCATCATCATCCTCATACAGATCATCATTCTTATATGTATCATCATCATCCTCATATATATCATCATCCTCATACATATCATCATTCTCATATATATCATCATCATCCTCATACATATCATCATTCTCATATGTATCATCATCATCCTCATATATATCATCATCCTCATCACCGCAAACGTTTATCTTTGCCATCGTTTGCAGCATCTCGTTGTTAAGAGGTGGGTGAACTTCAAGGGAATATGAAAGCATGAACTGATCTATTATTATTGGTGCCGCCGAATCAATTTTCTCTTTAGTAAGTGTTTTCATTATCTGCTTTTTGGTTGCTAAAACCTCTGCTTCGTGGCCTCTTTTGATGAGCTGCTTCACCCGTTCTACCGCTTGTTTCACACTTCTCAAAGTAGTGGTTAAAGACCCTTTTAGGTTGTCCCGTTCTGCTTTCTGGACCTGAGCTAATTGCTTTAGATCATTCTTTAAGCTCTTTCGCTTTTTCTCGAGAAAACTAACCTGATTGTCTATAAAAGCATCAATTTCGGAGGTGACCTCTTTGCAGTTAGCTTCAGCCTTGAGCTCCAGGTCAACAAGATGCTTAATAGCTTCTTCCAAATTGGAGATTTTTGCTCTGAATTCATTAACGGCGTTTTCCATTTTTTTCTTTTCAGCAGGGTAGATATCCTTCACAAACTTGTAACTGTGGCGGCGATGATCTATCAACGCGCAATCTCGGCAAATCAGCAGATCACAGGTTTGGCAAAACAGCTTGAGTTTTTCATCATCGTGCTTTTCACAAAATGCATTTCTATCAAAATGACTATCGAGGTCTGAGAGAAGTTTATTAATGAAGAAGTTGCTGTGCAGGTTCTTGACATCACCCCCAGGAATCTGTCGAATAAAAACATTCCTGTTTTTCGCAACTAAGACACAGTAAAGCCCCGGGTCTTTTAAAAAAATTGATTACCCCATATTGAAGGCCGAGCTAGACGTTCTTTTTTTTGTGGCTACGTTCATCTTCGCAACGATGAAACTACTAGCACTATCGCTTAGAGTTTGGTATGATTCCAAATCCAATGGATACTGCGACAGCTGATATGCAATTTTATGCAATGAAAGGTGTAAATCTAGCGTTTTGATTGGTCTAGAGGAGTTTCGGATTAAAGTACAGAAACGCTCAAATGACGTCATGAGCCAAAGAAAGTAAAAAAAACAGTGTATAAAACAAATAAATGCCATTTGTCAGTGCGTGTGTACTCTGATGACGTACGGAGGAGGTGAAAACGAGGTAAAAACATCTTCAGTCACGCTACTCGTCAGCAGCTCGAAG